>CAUYQU010076015.1:0-19433 GCA_963574635.1 Cheracebus regulus | reverse complement strand
GGACAGGGAGAGGGAGAGGGGGATGGGGGAGGGGGAGGGGAAGAGGGCGAGGGACAGGGAGAGGGAGAGGGGGATGGGGAGGGGGAGGGAAGGAAAGGGAGGGGGAGGGACAGGGAGAGGGAGAGGGGGAGGGGGGAGGGGAAGAGGGAGACAGGGGTGGGGAGGGGGAGAGGGAGAAGGAGAGGGGGATAGGGGGAGGGGGAGGGGAAGAGGGAGAGGGACAGGGAGAGGGAGAGGGGGAGGGGGGAGGGGGAGGGGAAGAAAGGGACGGGGAGGGAGAGGGGAAGAGGGACAGGGAGAGGGAGGGAGGGAGGGGGGAGGGGGAGAGACTATAAAAATAAATATAATATATAGAATTATAGATGGCATTAATTACTATGGGGAGAGAAAAATCAAATAAAGGGGCTTGGGATTGTCTGGGAAGAGGTCCAATTCTTAAAGAGTAAGCTCAGGAAGGGGCTCACCAGAAAAGTGACTTTTGAATAAAGACCTAAAGGAGATGAGAGTGTTCAGGTTCAATATTTGTTTTTAAATAGACAGATTTAACTACTCAAAGAGGAAAAAAAAGGCTTATCCCCCAAAATACCAGAACAAGGGAAAAAGTATTGAAGTTGATTTAACACCAACAGGTGTGTAAATGAGATGATGGCATACAAATTCTTAGTTCCTTTTGAGATTTAGATTGGAGAAGAATAGCATGAGATGGGCACACTTGGAAGAAACCACTGGGCTATTGCCAAGAAGGACCTGCTCAGGCTCAAGATAACCAGGAGACATAACCATCCCTTATGTTATAATAATGTGGTAACACAAAAATGTGGGGGAACATGTCTCAGATTGACTCAGAAGTAGGCAAAAATGTGAGACCAACCTAGACTTACATACACACGCTTAGGAATATACTGGGTTAAATCAAAGACAGCAGGAAATTAATATTCTACATAAATGTGGAAATGCACATTGTGAGCTTTTGAGAATCTCGGGATTTTTCACAGATCTCACCCATCACTGGTCAGGTAAATATGTTATTTTTGGCAGAATCACATTCTCTACACTTCTATCTGTTCTGTATTGCTGCGAGGAGTACTTTTTGAACTAGGGTACTACAATGATCCATCTTGATAGTGCTTATGAGTCAATTCAGAATTACAGTGATTACTAAAGTTGGTCACATATTCCTCTCATCCCTATATGCATACTTCTTTGTGATGTAACTTTGTTGTCCTTTCCACTAAAGAATAGAACCTATTTCTTTACCTTCTTGAGTCTTACCTTGTCATGTGATTTGCCTTGACCAAGACAATTTCAAAGAAGTGATGGTATGGTAATTCAGAGCCTACACCATAGCAGGCCAGAAACATCTACTGTATCCCTCTTGAAATGTTACCCTGAGACTGACATATGCAGAATCTGGGCTAGACTCCTCAAGGATGAGAAACCATGTGAAGCAAGGTCTGGCCAACACACAGCTCCAGAATTGGGAGTGAAGTTGTCATAGACCACCCATCTCTAATAGAGTTCCCGGATGAGTGCAGAATGGGAATAGCCCCAGGAAAGACCAACAGAAGAACCACTCAGCTGAGCTCAGCCCAAACTGTTGACTCACAGAATTGTAAATAAATCAACAAAGTAGTTGTGTTAAGCCACTAAGTTTTCGATAATTTGTTATGCAGGAATAAATAACTAATACAGGTGGTAGCCAAAAGTCTCTTCCTGTACTTATGGTTGTCAAGAAGATAGGTGAAGCTTTCAGGAGTGGAAACTATCCAGTCATTAAACAAGTACTTATGGAGCTCCTACTATATGCACACACAGCCTAGTGGCTCACAATAAGCAAGCTTTCACAGACACTGCTTTATAAAATATCTTCCAACAAATATATTCCTTCATCATAGAATAAGGCGATGGTCTGCCCTTGTATGTCCATCCTTATTTAAGAAACAAACTAATGTCCCTTCACTAAAGATTCTCCTTCCAGTGAGGACAACCCAACTCCTTGCAACCATTGTTTCCCCTCTGATAATCTTCCAATAACTCACAAAATCTAGGCTTTTGACTGTTTATGACTTCACTGGGAAGCCCCTCTGTGGTCTTCAGGCCTTCAGAAGGTTGGTCCTTCTGAGAAATGCGTGTCCCTCACCCAGCCCTGACAGGCCAGTTCATTCCTCTCTGTGTGGTGGACTCAATCTAGTGAAGTGGATGAGGAGTAGGATGGAAGTCAGAAAACTTAGGTTCTATTTGTGCATCGTTCAGACTTGTGGGAAGATATTTCACCAGCCCCAGCCTTAGAAATGAGAGTAACAGAGCTGTACAATCTCAGAGTTGTTATGTGTCCTTAAGGACACTTACTGGCAGGAAGGAACTGCTCTAAGCCAATTACATACATTACCTGTCTTCTCCTTTAACCTTCCAGGCATCAGGCATCAGGCATCTTCACAGGGTAGGCAGTCCATCATCCTGATTTTACGAATGAGACTCTGAGACTCAGAGGAGTCAGGTGACTTGCTCAGTGTCACACAGCTAGTTGCAGGAGTCAGTCTTTTAACTCAGGCCCATTCAGTCTTAAAAACATGGACTTAACTAGTATACATCCACCTGACAGATGAGTTTAGAAGTTTTCTAGTCCAGACAAGCTTGAATTCAACTAGTCCAGCCTATTTAGTGATGGGGAGGTCATTACTTCTCCAAGGAGCTTATGTTATATTAGGCTGAAAATTGTCTGCTTGAAATTCCTACTCATGAATCCCTCTTGCCCATGTGTTAACATCAGTAATTAGACCAATAATTAAAAAGCACCTACTATACACCAGGCATTATCCTAAGTGCTTGGGATACATGTATACCATTGCTCATTCCAAGTTGGTTTGGCCCAGTTTTCAAGAGTTTCCTGCTCAACCTCACACCTCAGCCTGAATTCCCACTCCTGAAATATTTCTTACCTCTCTGTAGTGAGCTCTGTTGATGGCCTCTTTCCACCCTGCTGTAATTCACAATGGACCCTGTCTCTTCCTTCGTTTCTCCCCGGGATCTCTAAGACAGAGCTGTTTCATGCAGCTGACTTTACTGAAGCTCTCAGAAAATGGAGGGGGATTACAGCATGCAATAAGCAATGACTTCCACAAAGTTTAGTTATCTCTGTCTTGAAGTTCTTCACTCGTCCCTGCCGTAGGGAATTCCACATTCCCTAGCCTTTCCTCAAAGCGCGGCTGCTGTCATTTTGGGGCAGTCCTCTACCAAGTCTCTTCTCTGCTTCCTTTTAATTTTTTGCAATTCTCAGTATACCCAAGACCCTCTTTCCCTGAGCTGTGAGAAGACCTAAAATTACTATTTTTTGAAATGCATACCAATGCAACTCTTCTTAACCTAAGCTTTTCTCATTTCTACTATACCCCAGGGGAAATTTCCCTGAAAATAAGCAAACCACACCAATTAAAGTATTTTTTCTGGGGAAAAAAAAAATATGCAGTTGTCTCAGAAGGATTCTTCATGATCCTCCTAGATCAACTAATCCAAATAACAACCAACTTTTTAAATAGAATTTTTTTCCCATTAAATACTAGTCATGTCAACTATTAAACCTGCACCTTAGCATATGATATGCTACATTCATTTCTTCATCTTCCAGATGAAGAAACTGAGGCTGAGAGAGAAACATTATCACTAGCTTTAAATCACTGGGCTAGAAAACGGAAAAGTGAAGATTCAAACAGTCTGTCCCCAAAACAACACACCTTGCCAGTGCTTGAACTATGATCAGGCAAGAAATTACAACAGTTAAGGTGACACTCACTCTTAGGGGCTGACTCTGCACAAGCATGAGCCTGAGAATGGGTGCTTCCTTAACCGCAGGGTACCTAGAATGGAAGTTCAGGGAAGTGCAGAGTGAATGCAGCTTTAATTTGCATCCTAAGCATCTCACTTGCCTCACCACAGCTGCGGCCCTAACCTCTTCCACAATGAGGGACAGTGACCGTCCTGACAGGGACACTAGCCTGGCCCTCTGGGCTTGCATAGCAATTGGTGTCTGGCTTTCCCCGTGCAGGTGGTGCTGATTAATGGTGCTGTTAAGAAGACATCCAGCTGCTGCGTTCAGTTTCCCCTTCCTGCAGAGATCCTTAATTACTGGGCTTCACCTGTTGAGTTTCCTTAAATGACATGAGTGTGTATTTTTAAGTGGGAAAACAATTCATTAGGAAGTGCCAACATCTCAGAGGAGGTAAATCCTCCAGTTAATTTCAGAACCACACTGCTTCAGCCACGTAAGGCAGCAGGCCAAGGATGTGCTCCTTTTATCTGAATGCCACCAAGCCAAAGCAACGAACCTTCAGCAGATGGCAGGGAGTGGCCTTGAGAGACCACAGGGAGGGGGCCATGAGATCAAACCACCCTTAGCCATCAACCTTTGGCATCCTCCCTGGTTCCCCCGCCCCCTTTAGCTCAGCACTCTGGGAATAATGGCACCACTCAGGCATTTCGGTACTGCTTCCACATGGCCAAAATTGCTTTTGCATTTTATTAAATAATAGCGATCTGTGCAAAAGCCTAGCCTAAAGTTATTAACAGATATTTTAGTCTAAGATAATTCATCTTACAGTATTAGAATTCAGGTTATAAGACAATCACTCTCAACCATTGTCAATCTTCATATTCAGGTAGATTTTTGAAACTTCAGGTTCCTACACTCCAGATTACTATTTAATTAGTCTAGAGTGGGGCCCTGGACATCAGTATTTTTTTAAATCTCCAGCCTTCAGTGGTGACTCTGATGTGCAGTCAGGATTGGAAACCACTCTAGTTTGTATCTTTCTTTCTTTTTCTCTTTATTTTTTTCTTTCTTTCTTTCCCTCCCTCCCTCCCTCTCTCTCTTTCTTTCCTCTTTTTTTTGAAACAGGGTCTCACTCTGTCACCCAGGCTAGAGTGCAGTGGCATGATCTCAGCTCACTGCAGCCTCCACCTCCAGGGTTCAAGCAATGCTTGTGCCTCAGCCTCCCCAGTAGCTAGGATTACAGGCATGCACCACCACACATGGCTAATTTTTTGCATTTTTAGAGAGACGATGTTTAGCCATGTTGGTCAGGCTGGTCTCGAACTCCTGGCCTCAAGTGATCCACCCACCTCAGCCTCCCAAATTGCTGGTATTAGAGGCATGAGTCACTGGGCCCTGCTAGTTTTTTTTTTTTTTCTTTTTTTGATAGATTACAAAATACTTTCTAAAGGATAGGTCCTGGATCTTATCACTGTATTGCCCATACCAAGCAAAATGCCTGGCACAGACTGTGCCACTGATACATGTTTTATGAGTAAAAATAAGTAATGTAATTTGATGGCTACTAGAGGTAGGAGACAGGAGAGAGAAGGAGCAATGGGGAGAGTTTGGCCAAGGGCTACAAAGTTAGTCAGGAGAATAAATTCCCGTGTTCTGTTACACAGTAGGGCGACTATAGCTGATGACCATACATTGCATATTTCAAGATAGTCAGAGAAGAGGAGCTTGAAAATTATCACCACCACACAAAAACAGTAAAAGTTTGAAGTGATGGACATGCTGACTACCCTATTTGATCATTACACAAAGTATACATGTATCAAAATATCACACTAAACTTATAGACATGTATATGTGCCAGTTATAAACAAAATTTTAAGATGTCCCTTGATTCTTTTGTTTATTGCTTTTTTCCAGTTATTTAACCTTATGTATATCCAGGTATATATACATTTTACATAAATGCATAAAAAGTGAGCATTTCTTTGTGTGTGAAAATATATATATGAGAAAGAGAGAGCGATGAGTAGAAAGAGAGAGAGGTGGAAACAGAGAGAGAAGAGGAAACAGAGAAAAAATGTTTTTTTGCTTCCAATTTTGGCTCAGTTTCCCTGTCCCCTCCATTCCCACCCCCACTGCCACCTCCCCACCTGCTCCACCACCCACACCACCAGAAATCTGATATTGACAGTCCAGTCAGTGGCCTCCAATATAGCATCCATCGTCATTTAATTCTAGACAGACATATAGACACACCTCAGTGTGGGCAGTCCTTGTTTTATAGAAATAGGATCATAGTCTACCCACTGTTCCCACATAGCTTTCCTCATTCAACAATTCCTTGTTGCAAGCCCTCCAAGCTGATTTCTCAAAGAACTAAAAATGGAACTTCCATTGGACCCAGCAATCCCATCATGGATATGTACCCAAAGGAAAGTAAGTCATTCTACCAAAAAGACACTTGCACTCATATCTTTATAGCAGTGCTATTCACGATAGCCAAGACATGGAATATCCAATGGTGGATAAAGAAAGTATGGTACATATATACCACAGAATACAACACAGCCACAAAAAAGAATAAAAGGATGTTCTTTACAGCACCATGGATGCAGTTGGAGGCTGTTATCCTAAGCAAATTAATGCAGAAACAGAAGACCAAATACTGCACGTTCTCACTTATATGTGGGAACTAAACATTGGATACACACAGACATAAAGATGGGAACAAGAGACACTGGGGATTCCAAAAGCAGGAAATGAAGGAGGAGGCAAGAGCTGAAATACGAACTATTGAGTACAAAGTTTGCTATTTGGGCAACGAGGTCATAAGAAGCTCAAACCGCAGCATCAGGCTATACACCCATGTAACAAACCTGCACATGTACCCCATTAATCTAAAAGGAGAAAGAAAAAGAAAAGTAAGCCCCCAAGTCACCTGATATCACTCACCTTCCTTCTCCTTAATGGGCTCATACAGTCCACGGGTGGAAGCACCATTGCTTACTCAGCCATTCCCCTATAGAGGAGCACTCACTTTGCTTCCCATTTCTGCCCATCAGAAACAACTCAGCTACAAACAAGTCATTTGATGCTTGCAATCAGCCTACGAAGCACAAATATCCACGTGGATCATTCTTCCCATCCCCAGACACACAGCCAAATGCCTGGCAGGCCTGCCCTGACCCCACTAAAACACTCTCTCTGGCTAGGGAAAATTATAATGAATTACATGAGATCACACATACAAAAAAAAAAGAACCTTCACAGTCTGCAGAAGGCTTTGTGTCAAAGTCGAGCTCGCACATGGCTGTGGCCGGGTTCTCTGTGGCCAGCCCCATTCACAACACGGCTCTAGCAGAAAGCTCTTCAATAGCATCATTAACAGCCCATTGATCCAATTACATTTCTTTCTGTTCCACTTCAGAATTACAATCTTCCGTTCCCCCTGAAAGAGCCCAGATAGATTCCCGATGAGTATCGGAAGAGGTAGCTGCCATCAGGACTTGCTTGATGGACCCAAGCACTCATCTAATAGTGGCACTGAAGGAATTAATCTGGCTGACACATCAGTCTTCTCTCCTCCATAGGAACTTGCCATTTTCTCCAGCCTCTGAGTTTTTCTAGTGATATTCAGGGATACAGCCAAATGTGAGTTAACCCAGGGACATCCTAACACTGTCTTCATTGTGTGTTCCTGGAGAGGGGTAGGTGCTCCATAAATAATTGCTGAATTGAAAAATGCCTAAGGACTGGTATATTGGGGCTAAGGCAGAGCAGGTTGGCTGAAGAAACGGGCTTTATCCAGAGTGTCTCTTTGCAGGTTGGGCCAGAATGAGAGCTTGAATCTGATTCCCAAGATAATGCATAAAATTAAAACATATACCAGAAAAAGCCAAAGTCAAGACCTTGAATGATAGCTGAGGAAAAAGTAGAGAGATCTAAATACATATTCTAAGTCCAATGGGCAGGATAATGAGGGATACAGGTAGGCAGCAACAGGACCAAAATAGCATTCATTCACTTAGTAACTGTATACTGAAGACCTACCATACACCGGGCACTGTGCTAAGCACCGGGGACGTGGTGGTGTAGTAGGCATGATAGCAGCCCTCAATTGCTCATGGTCTTAGGGTGGAAGCCAAGACACAACGATAACAGAGCCACGACCAAGACAGGACAGAGCTAAAGCCTACGACAAACGCAAGCCCAGGGAAATTAAAGAGTAAACAGGGAGGCACCTAAAGCAACCTGGGAAGCACCAAACACCTCCTGGAGGAGGAGGAGGGGGAGGAAAAATTAGTAACGTTGAATACTGGTAAACAATTCATGCTGTGAGAGGCTGTGGCCCCAGTACCCTTGCATCTGCTTTAGCCTTTGACTTCTACAGTGAGACTCCTGGCAGATGAGGATGGATGCCCACAGGCCCTGGCAATCACCAGCCCTGCATGTTCCCACCTCCACATCTTTGTCCATGTTTTTTTCCTCTGCCTGGATGGCACTCTCCTGTTCCCTCTCCTAAGTCTGTAAAACTATCGTCTTCATCTCCCAACAAGGCACAGCCCAAATGCTACCTCTTGCATGCAGCTTTCCCACCTTCCTCTACCTAGAATTAATCTCTGTCTCTCTCTCTCTGAATCCCAATAACACTATGTTTGTTCCTCTCTTACAGTACACAGAACTCTTGGCATTGTATTATAATCATTTGTGTATTTGTCTTATTTCCTCTGCTAAATTATGAACTCCGCAGGGGCATAAAAACTTTGTCTTAACCACCTTTGTATTCCCTGCAGCGCCTTATACAAGGCAAGTACTTGATACGTGTTGAATGAAGATTATGTTTACCAGGTTCCAGGTAAATGGAAGGAAGTCAACAGACAGCCCAGCTGGAAGCAGTGGGCAGGCATTATAGGCGGGCCAGCTTTCTAACCACTATCAGAAAACTGGTGGCTTGCTGGAGTTGTGATTTCCCATCGCTGGCTAGAGAGAGTCTTTAAAAGGGAGATTCTTTTTAAAATGGCTTTATTAGATGATGTCTAACTCATCTAACTTTCACTAGGTTACACAATGGAGAATGGCTGATGAGTAAGCAAAGACAACAGAAATCCACTACACAGTGAAATAGGAATAAATGTGTGTTATTATCAATGTGATTCCTCCTGGTTAAATGATCAGATCAAGGGTATTTATTAGATTATTAAATATTTAATCAATTAAACTAAAAGAGATCCATTCTCAGAGAAATAATGACAGTATGTCATGACCATGGATTATAACTAATATAATTCTAAATATCTGAGAATTCTTTTTGTGGAGATGGGGCTCATACCATCTTGCCCAGGCTGGTCTCAAACTCTGGGGCTCAGGCCATCCTACTGCCTGGGACTCCCAAAGTGCTGTGATTACAGGTGTGAGCCACTGGGTCTGACTATGAATCATTTTTAAAGTTTGATTTAAACAACAGCTAATCCTGGGGCATCATGGGGTCAAGTGACGTGGGCTTCCTGGAGAACAAACCTCATGATGTCATATAGATACTTAAAGCCTTCAATGGCTTCCCATTTTCCTATAACACATTCCTAGTTTTCAGCTTGATGTTTGATCCCCTTAATAATATAGCTCTTGCCAGCTGCACCTAATACAACCCCAGACACATAGACCAGAAGTTTCAATCTCAAGGGCATAAGAGACTCAGTGGAGGCTGCCGGTCCAGGACAAAGCCACAAGGGCATGCCCCAACTCAACAACCAAGCAACTTCACAGGGCTGGCCCCTTTCCCCAGCAGAAATGCAGATTCAGCATTGCAAGCTCTTCCGAGTTTTCAAAAAAAAAAAATCAGGAAATTCAGATTTTTTTGGTAGAACCTGCCATTTTTCAATGTTAGATTAAAAATGCTTAAACACTGTGAAAAAAAAGTTCATCTGTGGCTCATAGATCTCTGTGCTTTACTTAGACTCTACTTTTTTAATTGCATAGATTTACTGAAAGGTGCTATGCTCGCAACCCTTCAAATATCCCTCCCTGATGTTTCCTCTGTCTAGCTTACCCCTCTTCATCTCATTTCCTAGATTTATTCCTGCCCAATCTTTAAGATTAGCTTTTGGTTGCAGTCATTCCTGCAGAATTATCTCTTTCTTTATACTTTTCAATATTATCACAATGTTTTACAATGAACCTGAGCAGCAGATGCTGTCAGTGCCCTTTTACATCCCCTCAGATCCCTTGGTGATTTTGGGCACACCACTTTCCCCTGTGCCTTCATTCTCAACAGCCTCAAAATATCAGAATCCACTTTATCTGAATGCATGGAGAGCCAGAAGCACCTGGGAATTTATGTGGCCCAAGAGCAGCCCTTAGCCAATGACTGACAGGTGGAGGGGTATAAATACTTCAGCTCCCTGGCTTCTTAATGGAACTTACTTCAAAATATGCTGCCTCCAGATCTCCCCTGCAGATTGAGCCAAAGGTATCTTCCACCAGACTTTGTTTGTTATCATATACTTGCTTGTGTTTTTCCTGGAAACACTTCCTATTAAATTGGCCTAAAATGAGCCCTCATTTCAGGATCTGCTTCTAGAACCTTTGATAGGCAGCTTTTGACATGGTCTCCAATGATCTCCACCACCTTGTATTCATGCCCTTACATGATCCCCTCACCATGAGTGTGACATGTTTCTAAATCCAAAGGTGATGAGTGCTGCTTCCATGACTGGGATAGAAGAGATTGACTTCCATCTTGCTACCAGACTCTCTAGATGGTTGGACGGTCACTTTCTGCCACTTCAGAGCAATGGGGAGTTCACTCTGCCTTTCATGTCCCTCTGGGAAGCCCAGGAAAATTATCTCTGATTAATGTCATTTCTTCTTTTGGTCCTAATGACAAAATTATAGCAAAATTCAGCCCTACTTCTCTCTTTGCATGCTTTGATAATGCAAGAGAAGACATAGAAGAGACCCACATGGCAAAGAAATGAAGGTAATCTCTAGTCAACAGCCAAGAAAGAGCTCAATGCTGCCAATTACTACTGAAAGAGCTTGGAAATGGATACTTCCTCAGTCAGACCTTCACATGAGACCACAACCTTGCACCAACATTTGACTGCAACCTTGTGCAAAACTATGAAGCAGAGGGCCTAGGTAACTCACATCCAGATTCCTGGCCCACAACTATACAACAATAAATGTGAGTCAGTCAAGCTGCTAAGTGATGGGGTGACCTGGTATGCATCAATAGATAACTAATGCCTGATCTCAACATAAGACAATGTGTAATATTTCTATAATTAGAAAGTAGTCCATCCTAGTTATCTCCTCCTGAAGGCCATTCCTGAGCTCCCAGATCAGGGTGTGTTTGTCACCTCACCCTGAATTTAATAATTAATATATCCTGCCTCCCCGTCTTTTTCTTCCCTACTAATCACCTTGAGGGCAAAGCTTTCAGAGAGAAAAGGTCTGATACATTTCTTTATTCATCATCTAATCATAGTATCATACAGTAGATGATTAATAAATGTTGATTAAAGTAATTAATTTATTTGTTAATTGTTTTCCACATGAGATTTTGGCCAAATGCCTCCCTATACACCATTATTCTCCAGATGCCAAACAAGTGTAAGGCAGGCCTTCAATATTCAGCAAAATCTCCACTCCATGCATACCCCACATTATTTTCTAAGCAGTTTCTTCTTTTCCATCACCAGGGTGCTTATCAATTTCACATTGACACTTCCTCCCATCTGTTCAATTCATCTGTCGGGCGGTCACTCCCTGCCACTTCAGAGCAATGGGGAGTTCACTCTGCCTTTCATGCCCCTCTGGGAAGCCCAGGAAAATTATCTCTGATTAATGTTGTTTCTTCTTTTGGCCCTAATGACAAAATTACAGCAAAATTTAGCCCTACTTTGCACCACACTTGGAAAAAAATCTGCTCAGCTTTTGTCTGCCAACCCCAGCAAAAACTTGATTAACCAGGACTCAGTGCACATGGGCAGAGGGTTTTTTTCCCCCTGGTTAGCAGAAGGATGAAACTGAAAATCCCATTTATTTCCTCCCTTATTACCTGAAAAAAAAAAAAAGAATCAATAGGTTAGCCCACATTGCTACCCACTGTCAATAAATTCTCCCAAAGAAATTGAGTCTCTCTTGGAAAGATGAGCATTCTTGCAGGCCTATGAATTGTGTATTCTGGGACTAAAGATAGTGTTATAAATTAGACTGAATCAGCAGAGATCTTTGGCATGTGGAATTTTTATTTAAAACACTATTTGTTATCACTTGTATTCCTGTCTTTGCCCTTCTCCCAGAAGCAAAGTATTAAAAATGTGTGTTCTGGTTTTTTAAGTGTTCTAGATTCTTAAAGTCCAGTTCACATAAATTGTAGCATATTGTTATTTATATGACAGAGACTCTCACAGACATCTAAGCTCAAGCTTATTAAATTGATGTCTCCTATTCTATCTACAAAGTGCGTACTCATAGTCTCCCAAGCATCTCATCCTCTTCCTCCTCCCTCTGAGACATGAAACTCCTACTTGGAACCTTGTCAAGGTCTATGGCATTGTGCAAAAAGAAAAACCTTCCTTGTTATGAAACTAACAGATCCTTTCAGTTCCAGGGGAGGAAGAAGCCGCCAGAATGGCAACTCAATAACTTAGCCAAGTTTCAACTGTTTTCAGGGAAAGGAATTGCAAAGAAAGGAAACATTCGATTATTGAGCACTGACTATGCCAGGCACTGAATTGAGAATGCATTTTTTACTCCTAATCATAGCCTCAGGCCCTGCACAATCTGGTCCCTGCCTGCCCTTTTGACTACACCTCTGACCATGCCCCCATATCACTTACTATGTTATACCCACATTGGTGCTTTTTATTTTCTGACCGTGCCAACGTTCTCCTACCCCAGGGCTTTTGCACTTGCTGGTCTCTGCTGAGAATGCTCTTCCCCAGAGATGTGCATGGCTCACTCCTTATCATTCCTCATTCCTTAATTCAAGGTCACCTTCAAAAGGCCCATCCAAACTAAGCTGTCCACCTCCCATGCTGAGCCATTCTCTATCTTGTTCCTTTATTGTAATTTCTTCATAACACATCACCGTTTTAAATTAATTTAGTTACTGCCTGCCTCCCTGTGAATATATAAGCTTCACGAAAGAAAGGGTGTTCCTGTCTTACTCAAATTGTGAAACCAACATGCCTGACATGTACTAGAAGCTCAACACATTTCTAGAGTGGATGAATAAATAACTTTCTCTCTGAATCCTGCCAAGATAAACATTGTTATTATCTCCGTTAGCAGATAAGGAAGTTGAGGTTCCAAGCTGATGAGGAAATTTCACAAGTTTGCATAGCCAGAAGGTGCTAGAGCAAAGCTTACAACCACGGAACTGTCTAACTCTAGTGTGTGCATTCTCCATCACTCCTAGACACCGTGTGGGAAGACAGGAGATTATACCTTAATCAATTGTTTTCTAACTTCTGTTAATGAAAAATGTCTGGGCAGCTGTGACAAGGAAAGAAAAAGTCTTTTATCAGCCCACAGTTGTGAGTGTGCCATAGCAGGGATGTATCTTCTGCATCAAACATTGCCAGTTTGTCAAATATCAGAATGGAATGAAAGTTTAGGAAACCATTATTTCTAATGCACCTATTTCTTTGGGATCCTCTCAATGGACAGAGAAGTTCCCAGCAATAGAATGGGTGAGGAAGGCATCTGACTGTCTAAGATGGTTGGCGTGCATGAATTTGATAAATGCTATATTTGGTGAGGGATGTCTGTCCTTACCCCAAACCTTCTTACCAAGGTGACCTCCCACCAGCATGGAAGCCAGTGTTGCAGCATTGAGAGAAGTGGACCCTGCAACTGTACCAGTAGCCATTTTTCTGGGACCCTCTTCTTTTACTGATACCCTTCCATGTACTCCCATCCTCATTTCTGTTAATATTCACCCAGGCATCTCATTCTTTGCTGTAATTCTTGTCTCCAGTTCAAAGCTCAAATGTCTCACAATAAAGAACTGGATTTTACTTTTTAGATCTTGAACCTTGGGGCCATCCTCCCAAAAAAGTCTATATCTACTATATCCACTCCCCGTCTTCCAGGCCTCTCTGAGCATGGCTGATTTAGGGAATTGCTCCAACACAGTTTCAAAGCCTAAAACAACATGCTCAGCTCTGGACATGCCTATCTGCTACAGTTTGAGTGTTTGTGTCCCTCCCAAAAATTCATCTGTTAAAATCCCAATCCCCAAGGTGATGGATGATATGAGGAGGTGAGGCCTTTAGGAGGTGATTGGGTCACAAGACAGGAGCCCTCATGAATAGGATTAGAGACTTTATAAGAGACCCCAGAGAGATATTTGTCCCTCCTAACAATTTACTGGTCCCCCAAATCACTCTGCCTCTGCTATAATGGAGAAAACTGCTACCAGCACTATGAGAAGTCACCAAATCAGGAAGCTAATGACTGCAGAACTACCCAGTCTCTGCAAAGTTCCACAGGAGCAAAGTGAATGGCATTATACCACTCTCCCCTCTTAACTCAGTTATAAATTCAAGACTCACAGTGGGATTATAGAGAAACATCAGCCATGTATGAACCAGGAAGTGGGTCCTCAGCAGATACTGAATTTGGAGACACCAATATCTTGACCTTCCCAGACCTCAAAACAGTGAGAAATAAATTTCTGTTGTTTATAAGCTACCAAGTTTATGGTATTTTGTTATGGCAGTCCAAATGGACTAACACACTACCCTGTTCTATTTAAAAGAAAATAATCTATTAGCTCACCACATTTACTGTGCTGAAAATTTCCAACCAGAAGAAAAAGCTTTATGGAGGTGACCCAACAACATGGAGGCAGCTCTGTGGGTGGCTACAAGAATCAAAGAGAGAAATCAGAGTTCAAAGGCAAAACTTACACTATCTCCTCATCCCTATTTTTTCTTACTTTAAGCCATTTTTATTAAGAGAGTCATAATGTTTCCTATCTACATGACACTTTCCATCTTTAAACATTAACTAATTAATTGACTAAAATGGTATCTCGGGAGCATTTATCATCTACCACATTAGCCAGAGAGCCAGGGAACTGTCTATAAACGCTGTCAAACACTCAGTGGCAGCTTCATCTTTTCGCTTCCTTTCCCAGAAATGTTTGTGTGTGTGTGTGTGTGTGTGTGTGTGTGTCTCCATATGAATGTGCAGTGGGGGAAAAAATAAAGAGAGGATTTGACTTCTACCAACTGCTATAAAAATTTACCTCTGGGAGACATGGAATTTCAATTGTGAAATAATCAGTCTTGGAAATTGTCCTGTCCTCCAGGAAAAAAAAATAAGTAGTTTAACAGTAATTGCCCTTCAAAACAATGACTAATTATAATGTCTATAAAGAAAAATACCCACGATACCATTACTCCTAATAAAGCCAGGCGAATCTATAGAAAGGAATTAGCTGGCATGTCTAAAATCTGACAGGAGAGCTCTTGGGGATGGGACAGAAGGGGAGTGAGCTCCAACCAGCTTAAAAACCTGGATCCAAAGCTTTAGGAGGCTTACCACCTGGAGCAAGCCTCTCTCAGCAAATTGGCAAGATTAGCACAAGAACTCAGGCCAGGACAATGACTAATTGAGAACCCAAGTTATTTTTCCTGACCTTCCTTACACTCTATCCCATCCCAGCTTTCTCCATGATCTCCTTAACCTCCTTAAGCAGGTGTCACAGTGCCTGGAACTCATGCCTTACAGCTCGCCATCTTCCCTTCACCACAGTCCTCTTAAAGACATGTGCCCAGGTAGGGTTATATCAAGGCCCTAAGGCCTTGGAATGAATTTGACTGTCAGATCCTATCTGTTTGAAACAAAATATGTCATGGAGGATACTGGAGGTAAGAATGAGAGAAAACGAGCACAGAAAAGAGAACTGGGTGGCAGTGAATGGAAAAAGTCAGTTCTGGTTTTAAATTCTCTATCACTTCCCTGCTGTGAAGCCTGTGTCAAGACAATTTGAACTCTCAGATCTTCTGACCTCAGATTCTCAAAGTGGGGGAAAAATATACCTCAAAGCCTACTTTTTAAATTAGCGTTCAGTTGCAGACAATAGAAACCACTCCAGATACTTTAAGCAGAAGGGAAGTAATTACCAGATGTAAGCTAATGTAGAAAAGCATTGGAAGGTCTCAAAGAGTTCGAGCTTCCAACAACAATTCCCTGGTCCCCCAAATCACTCTGCCTCTGCTATGATGGAGAAAACTGTTACAAGCACTATGAGAAGTCACCAAATCAGGAAGCTAATGGCTGCAGAACTACCTAGTCTCTGCAAAGATCCACAGGAGCAAAGTGAATGACATTATGCCATTCTCCCCTCTTAACTCAGTTATAAATTCAAGACTCACAGGAGAGTATCTGATTTGCAGAACCTGAGTCATAGCCAGAATCCTAGCTGCAAGGAAGTCTGGCATATTGCCCTTTTAGCATCCCAGCCTCTGCAGTACAGAATGACACAGTTGACAGAGGCTGGAATGGAAACTGAAGGAGCCCATGCACAAAGGCAACCACCCACATGATCCAGGGCTATCAAGAGAATTAAATGAGACGGTGTTTACAAAGCACCCAGTAGGCTGCCTGCTCACTGGTAGCTTCTCAATCAACACCAGTTATTTTTTACTTTCCTAAAGTTTTGCTGCAGGTTGGCCCTCTGAATCATCCTAAAAGAACAGAAGAAAAAAACCTGAAAGCAGCAAAATGACCTTCCTAACTTAAATGTGAGGTTTTCTGGAGCTTCTTTCATTTAACAATCTTATCAAACATCAGTTATCTCTACTTAAGGCATTATCCTACCCACAGAAAGAACGAAACATTTGAGCAGTAGTTTGAGCTTTTACTCTATCCAAACAAAATTGGCAAAAGACCCTCCCACTGGATAATTACACTTACATTACTTATCTAACCACTATATATTTTTTTGAGATGGGATCTTATTCTGTTGCTGAGGCTGGAGTGCAGTGGTACAATATCAGCTCACCGAAACCTCTACCTCCCTGACTCAAGCAATCTCCTACCTCAGCCTCCTAAGTAGCAGGGACCACAGGCACACACCACCATGTCCAGCTAATTTTTTGTATTTTTGGTAGAGACGGGGTTTGCCCATGTTGCTCAGGTTGGTCTTGAACTCCTGAATGCAAACAATCCATGCACCCCGGCCTCCCAAAATGCTGTAATTATGGGCATGAGTCACTGCACCTGGCCAATCTAATCACTATTTATTGAGCACCTACTAGTTGCCAGGCAGATGTGATTCTTCTCCTTCAAGGAGTTAACAGTCTAGGTAGGATAATTGTGCAAAACTTGTAACATTACAAATTCTGATAAAATGTTAAGAGAAAATATCAGAGTGCCATAAGCCAGAATAAAGAGGGCAAAACTGATTCTATTCAGGGAGTCAGGAAAAATCTCCCTGAGGAAGTAATGTCTACACTAAAATCTGAAGGAAGAATAAAAGTTAACCTAGTAAAGAGTGGGAATGAAGAGCATTTCTGGCAGAGAAAACAGCACATGCAAAGGCTGTTTCTTTAAGAAACCAGAAGAATACCTCTGTGGCTGAAGTACGCTGAGTGAGAAGGAGAGTGGAGTGCTAATTAACTTGGCTATGAAACCCCAGGCTATTATCTGGGGTGACATTTTCCCTCAGGTTGGAATTCAGATATGTGAGACAATTAACATTTCATAAAAATAACATTTGAACCAATGTTTGTCCACCTTTCTGTATCTCAGTTGTCTCCTCTGTAGAAGAGAACAGTGTTAACCCTTCTTTGGGTGATCATGAGTGTTAAATAGGATAGCAAGTATACAATTATTACAAGAAGGCTGGGCTCCTGTGAGCAAAGCAGCAACATCCTCGCCATCTTCTTCAGTGTTAAGCCATACCACTCCAGAGAGGTCCACCAAGAACCGGAGAGGTGCTTCCCTGCCTGCATAACTTCTCAGAGACACTTGCTAGCCCATACACAGGAGAGGCACCCATGGGACACTTTCACCTGGCCACGTCTGGTTGGACCGGGGTGGACTCCTCCTGCTACCTGGACCTATCATATTCCCACACTTGGGAAACTTACATTCAGACAGAGGTGCAGTTGATCAGGGCACGTTAGAAGCTTGAGCTGTAAGGTCATGAAGAAGAGGTACTGGGTAAGTAGAAACTGGGAAACAGCAACCCCTGAGATTGCAATGGCAGGCTCCACGCTGCAGAGAGAAGAATGGAGCAGATGCGCAGAGATAAGCTCCAGAGAGTGAAATGGAGAAAGTAGTTCATTATAACATTCCAGGTCCCATGAGGTCCAGCTGCATACACTGGATTTCCAGAGAACCTTCTGTGTCCAGACAATAAAACTTCCTATTCAGTTTAATTTCTTTGAATGAGTTTCTGTTCCTTGCAATTAAATTATCACTTCCTCACAGGACCATCAAAGTGGAGAGCTGAGGACACACTTCCTTAAATCAGACCTGAAATGTAACCCTATCTTGCTAACAGGTCATAATACCATGACTGAGGGCCCCACCACCATCTCAAGGCCTTCACAGAGGCTGTTCCCTTCGCAAAGAAAGCTCTTCCACCCACTCTTTTTGCAAAACTAAATCTCACTTAACTTCCAGCTGCTCCCTTTAATATCACTTCTAAAGACTCCCACTCCAAGGTGGACCCTTGTTGCTGTGATTTCCATAGCTCTCAGGACTTCCCTTTGCATTGGATAACTCACTTTAGATTAACTGTATGATGGCTGCCACCCCACCATATGTGACACTCCACACTTGCCTCCCTGTTTCTTGGTTATTCTCTGGGGTTTGACAGAGTGGGGGACACATAGTAGCTGCACAATGAACACTTGATTAATGCATGATCAATAATCTAAAATGATCAAATTGACATTTTACTGAAAAAGAAGAGTTTCACTTTAACCTACTAGGTGCTCTACTCTATGCAAGGTGTTGGAAATACAAAGATGAATTAGACAGGATCCCTGTGTTTAGGTCTTGAACAGCCTAAGGGAACAGGTGGATAGGCAGATAAATAAGTTTATTACAATATAACAACATGAGTTTTAGGAGAAAGAAGAGAAAGACTATAATAGGGGTATTTTTGAAGGTATCTTGGATGACAAGGGAAGAGAGAGAGAGAGAGTAGAGGGTCCTAGTGGCCCCCACACCACTACTCCTCTGAATTTTTGCAGAAAACAAATGTAGTGAATATCTTGGCTGCTCAGCATCTACTCTTTAATTCTGAATACAGCACTTCACTTTTCCTTTTGGAAAAGCACCTTCCTGCCCTCTCAGTCCACCACCACACTGGTGTAAATGGTACCAACTTAACACCTCTGCCCCCAGATTCAAGGGTGGATGTGTGTCCCGAGCCTAGTCAATCAGCATATTCTATCCTCACAATGAGTGGTTCAGGGATGATCATGTGACCGTTTAGTCAAGTGAGAGTTAATCTGGGAGTGCAAATTAGATCAACCATTGTGGAAGACAGTGTGGTGATTTCTGAAAGATTTAGGACCAGAAATACCATTTGACACAGCAATCCCATTACTGGGCATATAACCAAATGAATATATATCATGCCATTATGAAGATACATGCATGCGTATGTTCATTGCATCACTATTCACAATAG
>CAUYQU010076014.1:0-40257 GCA_963574635.1 Cheracebus regulus | reverse complement strand
CCCCCGCCCCCCGCGCCCAGCCCCGCCGCGCGGCGGGCCAGCCGCGCGTGCGGGGGGCTCGTCTGAGGCGGCGGCGGGGGGGGTGACGGAAGGAGGGGTGCGAGTGGGGGGTGAAGGAATGAGTGGGTGGGAGTCGGGGGTGAAGGAATGAGTGGGGGAAGTGGGTGGTGAAGGAATGAGTGGGGGAGTGGGGGTGAAGGAATGAATGGGGGAGTAGGGGGTGAAGGAATGAGTGGGGGGACTGGGGGTGAAGGAATGAGTGGGGGGAGTGGGGGGTGAAGGAATGAGTGGGGGAAGTGGGTGGTGAAGGAATGAATGGGGGACTGGGGGTGAAGGAATGAGTGGGGGGAGTGGGTGTGAAGGAATAAATGAAAGTTAAGGAAAGGTGATGGATGGATATGGCCGGGGTGCAGGAATCTAACTTTTCAGATGCACCGACTCCTCCTCTCAGGCATTATACTAAATCCTTCCTCACAGCAGCGTGAGGGGTGGCGATTCCAATTGTCTCTTTAGAGATGAGAGAAAGGCTCAGGAAGTGAAAACCTTGCCCACCATTCACAGAAGTGGCTAGAGTCCGAGGACTGAGGTGGGGACCAGGTCTCTGTTATACCAACACCAAGCAGGCCCCATTCTGCAGAAGAAGAGACCCCAAGAGTTAATGAGCTGCAACCTAAATGGGCTATTATCTTGAAGTCTAATGCGGAAAATATTCTCGACCAAGTTTGCCAATCAGCCTGGACAAATAATACATGCGGACCGCGTCTGAGGGGTTTGGTCTAAGGTGCTCTTCGAGTCTTCTGCAAATACTCTTCAAGTCCACAGCATTTGATTCAGATGGAAGGGAAGAGCGAGCTCTGTGAGGAAGCTTCTGGTATTGAGCAGACAGAACAGCAGGGCAGAGGAACGTGAGCTGAAGCGGGAGGAGAGTCGCGCTCTGCACAGCCCGCGTCTGGCACCGTTTTGGCCTTACATACTTGAGTTTCCAGCATTAAACTGCATCCTCTTAGAAGACAGTTCAAGCCGCAGTCACAGCTCCAGATTAATGGAGCTTGAACAACTTCAAATGCCGCTGAACAAGTTCTGACTATTTCTTATAAAGTTTCTTCTCTGCAGGCTGGGTAAACAGCGCACTGTCTCTTTAACTGATTTATTTTATTTCTTTTCTTTTCTTTTTTTTTTTTTTAGTTTAAAGATTACATTTAATATCTATTTCCCAGCAGTGTACAAACTGACATCATCTACTCATAAAAGCCGAATGCTTTGCTTTTTTAAGCTTCAAGCTGAATAACAAATTGCCACAGATGACAGCATAAAAGAATAACAGAATGGAATCAAAAGAAAATTCATTGTCAACAGAAACCCCCTGCTGAGGAATTTCAATTTCATATATCTAATTATCCCTGTCAGTTGGAAGAACTGACAAAAAGCATTCTTTGTTCTCTCCTTCTGCCTCCCGCATCTCACTCTCAATTAATTCCGGCATACAAATATGACTAATTGTCTTTGCAGTGCTCAAGAGCGCTGTATATAAATGCTCACGAACTGAAAATGATTTGGAGGGTATTCATGCACCGATTTATGATATTTGAACACAATAGACATGCATAATTCAGGTGACCACGTTAGCACCCTCCCAAGCCCACATTACAGAGATTAGGCAAGATTCCCTTTCACGTCCTTTTTTCATATCTGCTTGGTGACAATAACTCACTTTGCACCTATTAAAAGAGGGAGCATTATATGTCTGCGGCGGCGCATCAAAATTACCGTGAACAAGATCATCAGCATTTAAATAACATGTGGGCAGTGAAGAGATGGGGTGGGGGGGGCGCATAAAAATATCAGGGACTTTTTAAAAGCACAACAAGGTCTCTCAGAAGGTTAAAGTTTGAGCTTTGATTTGGGGTTGCTGGTGTTTGGGAGATTCGCTTTGTTTTGTTTGTTCTGGATCTCTTTCGTTCTTTCTTTCTTTCTTTCTTTCTTTCTTTCTTTCTTATCCTTTTTTTGCCCCTTGGGCTTGGTCAATGTTGTCAAAATGCATTTCAATTAATATAACTCATGATCTCCTTGTGTTCTTGTCATCAAAATAAGTAAAGGTTTGTCTCCATTTAACTTCAGCCACTTCTCTTGCGCTATTTGTAGCTGCATCTAAAGAAAATGTAAATAGGTTTAACACATAGGTTTAACACATAATTAAGAGGAAATAGTGTTTAAAAGGACAAAGGCCTTTGTCACTAGAAAATGAATGTTTCTAAAAATCACATTTTCTCTATATTTTAACAAAATGGTTTTTATAATTATAAAGTTAACTCTAATCCAGAAAATGAAAGTTAGAGTTGTGCCCAAATTATGGCATCCAAATGGTTTGTGAAAATAAATGTACATGACTACCACATTTATTTAACTGGTACCAGATAAGTTTAATTAACTGCTTGACCTAAACATATATTTTACTGTCATCTGTGCTTTTTTGTTGCAAAAAATTAAAAACTGAAGCCCGAGTTGGTCATAGCCGAGTAGCCTCTTTAAAGTTTAGAGAATGAAAGCTATTCACTAACAAGTAGACATTTTTTGGAGTCTAATCATATTGTCAAGGTTACTAATAAAAGGCCAATATGACATTCTGAAGGGCTTAGTATAAATTACCAAAAAAGTGCTTTTGAGCAGTGAAAGAGATTTTTTTGTAAATTGTGTCTCCTGAATATTTTTAGTGTGGGAACTTTAAGAAGCGTGCTTCCGGGGTTGTTTTCACAGAGAAAGCACAACTCGGGGTGCGTGATCTCTGCCGAGATGTGTGCCAGCGGCTGCTCACCTGCGGGAGACGGTTGGGGTCGCCTAGGGGGCGTCTCCTCCAAGGCCTGGGACCACGGTCTGCAGGGCGCTCGCAGGTCTCACCCATCCCCGGCCCTGCTAAAGGCCCACACGGGTCCGAGGCTCTGGCCCGTCACCTTCTTTGTGCCTGTTGCGTGTTCACAGAAGCACTCAGTCACTCAGGCAGCCTTCAACATCCAGGGAATGAGGGCAAAATTAATTCGTTAAAAACTGCATGGCGGCGGAGGTGAAACATGGCTTTGGTCACTGAGGATTCATGCACTCAACCACTGCTTAGACACTGCAAAGACGGGACGGAGGCATGGCGGCCACGAGCGTGTGGTGTGTGTGTGTGTTGGGGGTGTGTGGGGTGTGTGTGTGTTGGGGGTTGTGTGGCATATGTGTGTTGGGGTGCATGCTATGGTATGCGTGTGTGTTGAGAGTGGTGGTGTGTGTGTGTTGGGGGTGTGTGGTATGTGTGGGTGTTGGGGTTGTGGGGGGTGTGTGTGGGGGGATGTGTGGTATGTGTGTGTTGGGGTGCATGCTATGTGGTGTGTGTGTGTTGGCGGTGTGTGGTATGTGTGTGTTGGGGTGTGCACTATGAGCTGTGTGTGTGTGTGTGTTGGGGGTGTGTGGTGTGTATGTGTGTTGGGTATGTGTGGTGTGTGTGTTGGGGTGCATGCTATGTGGTGTGTGTGTGTTGGGAGTGTGTGGTGTATATGTGTGTTGGGGATGTGTGGTATGTGCATGTTGGGGTGCATGCTATGTGTTGTGGGTGTGTGTTGGGGTGTGTGATGTGTATGTGTGTTTGGTATGTGAGATGTGTGCGTTTTGGGGGTGTGTGATGTGTGTGTTACGGTGTGTGCTATGTAGTGTATGGTGTGTGTGCTTGTGTTGGGGTGTGTGGTGTGTGTTGGGGGTGTGTGGTGTGTATGTGTGTTGGGGTGTGTAGTGTGTATGTATGTTGGGTGTGTGTGGTGTGTGTGCTGGGGTGTGTGCTGTGTGGTATGCACGTGTGTGTGTTGGGGAGGTGTGCTGTGTGGTTTGTGTGTTATAAGGGTGTTTGTGTGTGTAGTGTGTCTGTGGTGTGTGTGTTGGGGAGGTGTACTGTGTGTTGTGTGTGTTGGGGGTGTCCTGTGTGGTGTGTATGTTAGGAGGGTGTTTGTGTGTGTAGTGTGTGTGGTGTGTACGTCTGATGGGGATATGGTGTGTGTGTGGTATGTGTGTGTTGGGGAAGTGTGCTGTGTGGTGTCTGTGTGGTGTGTGTGTTGGATGTGTGTATAGTGTGTGTGTGTTGGGGTGGTGTGCTGTATGGTGTGTGTGTGGTGTATATGAGTGTGTGTGGTGGGTGTGTGTGGTATGTGTGTGTTGGGGAGGTGTGCTGTGTGGTGTGTGTGTTGAGTGTTTGTGTGGTATGTGTGTGCTGTGTGTTGTGTGTGTGGTGTATATGAGTGTGTGTGTTGGGTGTGTGTGTGTTGGGGAGGTGTGCTGTATGGTGTGTGTGTGGTGTATATGAGTGTGTGGTGGGTGTGTGTGGTATGTGTGTGTTGGGGAGGTGTGCTGTGTGGTGTGTGTGTTGAGTGTGTGGTATGTGTGTGCTGTGTGGTGTGTGTGTGGTGTATATGAGTGTGTGTGTTGGGTGTGTGTGTGGTATGTGTGTGTTGGGGAGGTGTGCTGTGTGGTGTGTGTGTGGTATGTGTGAGGGTGTGTTGGGTGTGTGTGTGGCATGTGTGTTGGGTATGTCTGTTGGGTAAGTGTGTGTAGTGTGAGTGTTGGATGTGTGGTGTGTATGTGTCTGTGTGGTGTGTGCTTACGTAACTGCAGAAGATCTTCTGAGATACAATGAGAACTTCTTCCAGTTCACCACTAAATCCAAAAAGCCCATCCCCATGAAGAAGAACTAGGTCCTGACTGTAATGGTGAATCTCGGGCTGAGGACAGCTCCAGACAGGTCCAGGCAGAAGCTGGGGGAGCTGCCTGACTGCACACTGGAGTTTGCGTAACATTGATGAAGAGTTCTCTCGGGAGACCTCAAGCGAAGAGAGACATCGCCAACCTTCCGTGAGAGCAAACAGCATCATTCATGCCTTGGTCGAGCTGACTCGTCTTCGATGCGAGGACAAAAATCCATCAATTCTGCTATTCCTTATAAACTATCAGAACCAACAGTAAAACAATAGCATAAAGTTTGATCAAGAGAAAATGGGTTTGTTTGTTCTCAAAAGATATTTAAAGTTACCAGACTGAGCAGGGACTTTTGAGAGAGAACAAACATCTAACCAAGCGTCACAGAAGAAGGACTTTCCCAGGCGAGCCCAAAGCTCAGGGGAGAGCGTGCCAGTGGCGGAGCTGGGCATCTGTAGAATTCTGAGTCCGTCGCATTCTGCCCTGAGCACGTTGCCATCTGCCACCTCCACACCTGAGCTCGCTGACGATGTAGCATCCACATGTCTCTGTGACCAGCCAGCCAGGCCGGCTGGGCCAGGAAGGACTCAGGGCCTCATTCGGTCCTGTGGGTGAGGAACCAAAGATCCAGCAAAGCCAGGAAACGTAGAGGGGAGCAGGGCAGTGGCCGTCAGCAGTGGGCGGGAGGGACCTCCCGGGGGACTGCCACGGAGCCCACCAGGGAGGCCAGTGGACAGCCACTGCTGCAGAGCCTAGGCCTCCTTGCAGGGAAACGGGGAGATTTCCAAGGCTGAGAAATGAGAGGAGGCACAGAAGAAAGGCAGGGGGTGACGGGGACAGGATCCTCCTCCGCAATACATGACGCAGGTCCCTTCGGGGTCTCTGTGGAGACCCGGGATTGCTGGGAAACCCCAGCTGAGGCCAGCACCTGGCGCAGCTCAGGAGCCCAGCAAGGCTGTGGGTCAAGTGAGCTGCTGAGGTCCCTCAGGAATTCTGCCTCCATTCACATTCTCTGCTCATAATATTCTACTAATATGCAGAATTTTCAAACTTGTAGTTTGCCTAGCTCCAGAGTTTCAGGGAAAAGGGAGTGTGTGGAGGGCTTATGTGATCCACACCTAATTGCCTGGACAGTCAAATGCATACTGTTTTGGTTAAAGTGTTTTCTGAAGACCACGTATTTTCAACTCAAAGCACCTAGAAAGAACGCAGACTCTTACAGGCAGAGACTACAGAGCTCACGGCATGAGGGCTGACTGACGGTGAAATGCAGGCACATGGCTGGTTTCACCACATCCAAAAATATGATGATGCAGATGATCAGGTTGATCCAAAAATGACTGCACCTGGGCCGGTGATTGTAACTGCATAGAAACTGTAATTACTGGAAATTGCCTGTTCTCCTTGGGTCAACGACAGGGTGCGGTAGAAATGAGAGTATATCCCTCGGAAAAACTCTCAAGGATTTTCAGAATCGTAAACTGCTTTCTTCTAAGGGGACTGAGGAGCTGGCTCTTGGGGTTCAGTTGTTTTCTTTACAGCCCAGAGAGGTGAGGGGTCTGCCCAGGGGCACCCAGCCGGCGGCCAACCACAACTGGATGCCATGGTTCTTGAGTTTTAGTAAAAGCCCCACACTGACATGCTGCCCCATAGTGGGCAGACGGGGGCTTTAAATCAAGCTACACCTGCTGTTGAAGCTGTGAAACCCTCCACAGGCTTTGCACCATGATGCTGCTTCCACACTTTCTCTGACAAGATTCTACACAGGTGAGGTTGTGACGGAACAAGGGTTGCTGGACACCCCGGCACACCTGGTGCTGTGGCTGTGGCAAATCCTAGCCACACAGCCCGCAGCCGGAGAGAGCCCAGGCTGATGTTGGAGGCGGGGACAGGCCAGACACTGTAACAACAGCAGTTTCCACAGCCCACACACTACAAAAACAAAAAACGTGCTCTTTTTACAGTTCTTCAAATTTGTATGTTAAGATTACTGTAGATTTACAAGCAGTTGTAAAAAATAGAACAGAGAGATTCTGAGTCACACCTTCACCCGATTTCTCCCAGTGACACCCTCTAGCACAACCACGCCATGATATCACACGAAATTAACATCAATGAAACCCACTGATCTTTTTAAAGGTTTCACCCTTTTTGCCCGTGCTCATGTCTGCACGTGCTATTTTATCTGATGGGTACGTCTCTGGGTCCTATCAAGGTTTCTGTTTGTAGCAGGCGGGCAGCATGCGGAGGTGCACACGGGCTGGGTGGGGCTGGGTGGGGCTGGGTGTCTGCTTCCCACAGGGCGCCCCCTCACCCCCCGCCTTGCTGTCGGTGAACAGGGAAGAGGTTCACTCCCCGTCAGTATCACTGCCGCGCCCCAGCAGAGCCAGGGTGCTGAACCCACTCCTGGCTTGCTTTCAAGTGGGGTGCAAGCCCAGCCTCCTGGTGGGTCCTGCTGAGCGGGACTCGGGAAGTTATTCATGTGCTCAGCCTCACAGGTGCCGCCTGGCAGAACCAGAGCACTCAGCCTCCTGCTGACCTCTCAAGGAGGAAAGAGGGGGTTCCGCCTTTGGATTTTTGTGTGGCTGGAGGCTGGAGGGTGGTTTCCTGTTGCTAGATCCCCCTTTATGCTGCCCTTGATTTAGGGGAGCTACTTTTCTTGGCAATTTCTTGTCTGCACCTGTCAGTAGTTCAGGGCTAGGGGGTCTCTGCAGCACCCTACCCTGCCCCAGGTGTGCGGGAGGCAGTAAGGATGCCAGGGCACTCACTGCCGCGTCACTCCTCAAGTCCCAAGGCTCTGGCCTGGCCCCTCTGCGTTCAGGGCAGTCCTCGGAGACTCATGCTTCCTGTGGGGTGACAGCTGGGACTGTTCACCTATAAGAGGGGGAAGTGGGGTGAATGGAATGATTCCATCTTAGCCAAGAGAAGAACATATCATTATCACTTTTAATTGACTAAATAAAAAGAAAAGGAAATAAAGAGATGTCATTGATGAATTAAATACAATATAGACAAGAACCTCTCTATCTCAGCAGTGTTGACCTGCGGAGATGAGTGATTCTTTGCTATGGGGGCTCCCCTGCACTGTGGGGTGACCAGCAGAACCGGGCCGCTGCCCACTCAATGCCAGTAGTGACCCTCTCCAGGTGGAACCACCAAAATGTCTCCAAGCGTCACTAAAGCTTCCGGGGGGCAAATCGCTCTTTGTTGAGAACGCTGGGTCTACAGCAACTGAAAACACTTCATCTACATCCAGACTTACAGATATCTAGAGTATCTTATTGACTTTTTTTGGAAAAATTCATGAATCATAGCAAGTTTCTCAATATTACTAAAAATACATGACCTATTGCCAAAGTACAATAGGTCAACATGGCATCCAAAAGATGTTTTATTAATTTCAGTGATGTCACCAAAACTACATTTTTAATTCAAATGCGTAAACTTTATGCCAAGAAACACACTAGGTGTGAAGATGTGGAGTTACTAATATACAAGAGTCTGGTCCCTGTTTTCAAGGAGTGTATCAGCATTTGCCCATGTACTCAAACTGGCATTCACTGATCACTTGTCAGCAAATACAGCTTAGTTACACCTCCCAAGTGCTGTCCTGGGGATGGGGATAGCAGTGATCAAGACCGGTCCTCCCTTCGTAGAGTCCATAGTATGGTGGGGACTCAGGTGGAGCACAGCCCAACACCAGGGAGAGGGCCATGCCCTGACCCCAGGCAGTCAGGGAGGGCTTCCTGTAAGAAGCAAAACTCCAAATAGAGTTTAACCAGGTAATTGCAGGGGAGAGAGAACCTGGATAAGTGAAAACCAAATAAAATATGTAAACACAGAAGGCACTCAGCCAACATGCAATCATTAACTAATTCAATTGATTAGCTCATAAACAGATGAACTTTCTTTGCAGAAGCCAGAGGAGAGCAGGGTGAAGAGGGAATGTGAGCAGTCCAGGGTCTCACCTGCTACTGAAAACAGAAAAGACTGGATAGACTGTAATCTTCCATTCCTGGGCAATCAGAAACGCACCGTGGATCACAGGGCTTGAGTACCTCCCCTAAAGAGAAGCAGAGCACGCCGAAGAGCCCGAATTTCCCTTTCCCCTTCCCAGAGCAGAAGGTGAGAGTTCGCCTAGAGAAGACGAGTGCTGGGTTTGGAGCTGAAGTAGACATTCTCACCAGAGAAAACACAGGGCGTTAAAAGCCAGCGGAGATGGTGTTCTTAGAAGTGTGAAATAAAGTATCAGTGACACCGAATCCTGGTGGAAATTCTGGAGTCAGTGGCAGGAATTCAGCTAAGAGAAACGAGCCTAAGAATGTGGCACCAGAATGCAAGCTGTAAAGAATCACCTCGAAGCTCAGCACAGTGGCTCACACCTGTGGTTCCAGCCACTCAGGAGGCTGAGGCGGAAGGATCCCCCGAGCCCAGGAGGTTGCGGCTGCAGTGAGTGATAATCATGCCACTGCACTCCAGCCTGGGCAACAGAGCAAGACCCTGTCTCTAAAATTTTCTTTTAATTAAAACCCATTTAAAAGAAGAAAGAGTTCAGAGTAATTGCCCTAACCCCCATGGGGAGTCTTAGCTGCCTTTAGGGGTGGCCAGGGCACCCTGCACATAATAACAAGTAAGGGTCACTGTGACCCCTCAGACATACGAGACCCTAAATGCCCTGCTGAACAGAGCCGTTCAATTGTGGCTCCAGGAAGACCCTCAGCCTTACTAATTTGAAGCATCAATCCTTCCAAGCTCACGTCTCTCCATTCTGTCGTATGCTGCTGGGATGGAGCTGAGTTGTGTGACTGAATAAATGTTACCTGTTGAGTGCCTGAGATCCTGGAAACTATCATGGCGTAGACTGCAACTCATAAGTGGAAGCCCTAATCCCCACTCTGATGGAGTCTGGAGACAGGCACTTTGGGGGGTGATCAAATCATGAGGCAGGAGCCCATGCGAATGGGATCAGTGCCCTTATGAGAACCGACAGGAGAGCTCTTCCCACTGCCCACCCTTTACCATGTGAGACTCATCAGAAAGATGCAACTGCACCCAGGGGAAGTCCTCCCCAGGCCCCACCCTGCTGGCACTGTGCTTGGACTTCCAGCCTCCAGTACTGTGAGAAAAGAGACTTCCACTGTGGAAGCCACGGGCTATGGTATTCTGTTACAGCAACCCAAGCTGACCAACATATATCAATTGACAGAATCCCAGAAAATTAAAAACTTTAAAACTCTCTCTTTAAAAAATTATCTCAAGGCTCTTGAGGAAACAAAATTCACATATTAAGCCAGTACTTAACTAAGCAATGGTAGTATTTAAATACTCCTAATCTATCGGAAAATGTTCAGGTTCTGAACAAGCTTTACAAAGGCAGGTTTACTGGTCCTTTCTGAATGACACTGCAAGATTCGAGCCTTTTTTTAGGTCATATAACAAAAGTATGTGGCCACTGGCCCTGGGAATGGGAGAATGAGATGAAGAGTTGCTTTGAGTTCTTGTTTTGCGTTTTTGCAGGGTGTGTTACCCACCCCTTGCATAGGTGAAGATACAGGGTGCCTGCTCTCTAGCAGGGCGACTGAGTTCCGTGCCAGTCCTTGTCCAGTAAGCGTCCTCATTCACGAATCTGTGGAGTGTCCTTGTATGCCCATGGAACAGAGCAAGATCGACCATCATCTCAAAGAACCACATGCACCTAAAGGCCATGCCAAATGTGTGGTGGAACAAGACAAGGCCCAAGGCATGCAAGACACGAAGAGAAGAGCAATCTGCACTAACTGAGCACTTACTGTATGCCAGGCACTTGTCAAAGTGTGTTCGTGAATTATCTCGGTATCACCGTACACTAATAGAATATTATTATTCTCATTTTACAGGCAAAAAAGCCAAGACAAATGTCAAGTCATTTTCCCAAGTTCACAGAGAAGTGGTCGGCGAGCAGGGACTTCTCTCCAAAAAACGGACATTTGTACATAAATTGAAACACACAAACACATGTACAGGCACAGTAAGAACATACAAAGAGAAAAGCAAACCAGAACTTCGCAGCAGCCAACAGCAGGGGTGGGCAGACCTGAAGATGGAGAGTGATTGCTGCGGATGTGAGTCTGTGGCGGGGTCCCGACCCCAACGCTGCTGCTGTCCGTGGTCCTGGAGAATTGTTGCGTCCCAGGGCGTGGCTGTTTCTCACCCCGCGGAACCGGGGACCCTTCCCGGCTCTCCACGGAGTGCTGAGCTCCCTACGAGAAGAGCCCTCCGTGAGAAAAGTGGGAAGGAGAGAGAGAAAGCCCTGGACTCACAAACACTGTCAGATTCCAAAGGAGAAGGCAAGAATTTGTTTTCAAATAACAACATGCGATATTTGTTTCAAATAATTGGAAAGAATGTGGTTTTCTTTCCGTTTACTCTCAAAAAACAGTAATTCACCCAACACTGTCACCGCTGTTTGTGTGGGTTTTCCGGCTTCCCACTTTAGGCCAGAAGCTCCCGAGTCCTGGTTTCTGAACCACGCATTGCCTTGGATGCGAGTCGTCTGGGTACACACACAGCTGTAACACCCGGACACTGGATTTGTGCAAATGGCTGGTGGCAGCCTCTGCCTGCATCGCTGCTCCCGCCCCGTCTTCAGTCACTTGTAAGGTCAACGTTCCTTGTCTGTGTCCTTGAAATGTACACAGGCTTTGCGTGGCTTCCGAGGCAGGGACAGACAGGGAGAGACGGAGGGAGACTGGCCCAGACGCTCCACCACCCCGCACCGACACGGGGCAGATGTCAGGATAAAACTGTCAGCGGTGAAAACACAAAGAGAAATATTGCCATTTCCTATTCTCCGCATTCTTCCCAGGGGCTGTTTGCCCAGTTTCCATGGCACGGGCGCTGAGATTTCATAATTTTCCTCCTGCCGGCCATGTGCCCCTGCAACAATGTGAATTTAATCAGCCCAGACAGTTGGTTGGGTTTTGTCCATGTGAGTGGAATAAAACATTTCTCAGCAGCTAAACCCACAAAGTATCTAAAAGCCATAAATAATGGGTAATTCCTATAACTTGCACCTGCCTGCTTTATTTGTTCAAGGCTGTGAGGACCCAGAGAGAAACTCCAGAGCCCCCGAGTGCCGGCGGCTGCTCGTGGGAGAAGCTGCCCAGACACATTTTCAGGGAAAACGTTTGTTTTCATAGAGGGGTTAGAAATAATTCTGATCCGAGTAATAATTTTCAATGGAACAGTCCTAGCAACGATTCTTCCGCCAGGCAGAGAAAGGAGAGAAGGTGTGGGGGAACATCAGGAGGACTGCCTGAGCGGCCCGAGGACGCCGGAGCAGGTGTGACCAGCAGATCACTAGGAACAGAAGGCGAGTGTGGAAACGCCCTTCTTTCCTTTGGTCTCCGTGAAAGGCAGAAACATGTAAGACCAGCCACAGGTGTGTGAATACGGGGGACCCAGAACTGGGTGTATCTGTCACACCTAGAAAGATTTTTGAACTGTTTGAAATTATTTGGATCCTTTCAGAGAATAACTTGCCCTATTTAGAAATATCATTACAACATGATCAAGAGGAATTATTTTCTGAAAATAGTTATCTGACATGTGCATATCATAAAAAGTATGACGTTAGTTTAAGTTTACAGTGGGAGAGAGCTTTACATATGCTTTGCTTTTACCTTTATATTCTATACAAAATTCTTAAATTTCCAAGACCCTGTTAAAAATACATGCAAGTTATGGTCAAATGATCATGAACTTCTTTATTGTGTTTTTAATGTATTAAATGACCTTAAATAACACTTGAAAAATGCTTCTTTGATGCAAAGCTAGAAAATAGGACTATAATAAATGTATTTGCTGATATCATTTTTCTAATGAACAAATCTGTTTTCTATAGTATGCTACCAAGATTCATGCTACTTCTCAGGGCCCATTCCAAAGGACAGACCACTATTTAAGCCATTTCTTAATTCAGCAGGAATTAAAGAACAAGAACCAAACAATGGGATATTTGCAGAATTGCTTTTTGAGGTTGTATCTAATGCCCACTAATCTAAAGAGACTCCTATTTCGACAAAAGTTGCCGAAAAGCTAAAAATGGCTCAGACAACTTCAAGGATTTGAAGTAGTGAAAGAAGATATCAGAAGAGAGTAACTGAAAATGCCAGTGAATGCAGTGTGCACCTGTCATTTTGATCACGACCCACGATTTCTCCACAGTGCCACCATTCCACTGGCCTCCCCTGACCCTTTCTTTCCTTTTCTTTTCTTTTTTTTTTTTTTTTTTTTTGAGATGGAATCTCATTCTGTCACCCAGACTGGAGTTCAGTGGCACCATCTCAGCTCACTGCAACTTCCGTCTCCCAGGTTCAAGCGATTCTCCTCCCTCAGCCTCCCCACAAGCTGGGATTACAGGCGTGAGCCACTGCAGCCGGCACCTCCACCTTTCTGATGTTCTTGTGACCCATTCACCACAGGAGATACTAATTTTTAAAAGGCATTTGTTTTTCAGTTCAGATCCTGCCCGGTGAATCCCAACATCGCGTCCTGTAGCCACCTGTGGGTTGCACCTTCAGAGTGCAGGCAGTGTGGACTAGAAGAAACACCTCCCATCTGGCCAGTTTTGAATCCAGATCCAATGTGGGCAAGTGGTTAAACAGCTCTGAGCAACGAGTCCAAATGAAAATGGATAATTTAATCAAAATGCCTGAAACCACTGCGCCCTTGAATTCTGGGTTTCTGGCCCTCCACACCCAGAGGCCACTGTGGAGGCGGCCATGGCAAAAAAGCCTGAGCCTTCCGTTGGGCACAAAAAGCCGCTCACCTGGGGAGACCCGGGTGGGAGGCACACTTGGATCCAGGTGTTTGAGACCAGCCTGGGCAACAGCAAGACCTTGTCTCTTAAAAGAGAGAGAGAAAAAAAAAATAAGGACAAAACGGGAAGTCACTCCCCTGCCTTAGCGCACTCCGCCCGCCAGCTGGGCTGCTTTCCCTGCAGGCCTCCAGATGCGCCCTGCGCCTGATCTCACTGATACATTGGCTGATCGCTCAGTGCCTAGACCGGAGGAATGGGGGAGGTGCTCACAGCTGCCTGGATCTTAGGTGAGCCTGGAACTCTGCGACCTTACAAAAGGGTTCTCATGGCGTCTGCTGTCACCTCCTGAAGCACTGAACAAGACGAGGATTGGCGGGACCTCGCTGTGGCCCATGCTGGCCCTCGGGTGCTCGTGCGTTTGCCCATGGTGGCTTTTGTCAGGACTCATGAGCGTGCGGGTCTAGGTCCAGTCTGGACCTCCAAGGCCACGGTCCTGGCCACCCTTAGGTCTCCGTCCCTGCCCCTCCCTCTGGGAATAGGGGGCAGATCTCAGGAGTCAAGGTTGCTGCATCTGTAAGGAGCAGGTGAGAGGAGTGGGGATGGAAGACGTGTAAGGACGGGAACGCCGGAAGCTGCAGAGTGCCGGTGCAGTGAAGATGCCGCGCCTGCACGACACAGTCAGCAGGGGCAGGGATTAGACAGTGTCGCCTCTCAAGGCAGAGTGTCTGTCAAAAGGCAGACAGTCCTCCTGCCAGGTAAAGGAACTCCCATGACCGACACCGTGGGTCTCCACCTCCCGACATGTGCCCGGGACGTCTGAGGGGGTACAGGGTCACACTGTGTGTCCTCCTGCTGTTTGTGGGAGACCTCAGACACAGCTTTCCGTCAGCCTGTTAGCTGCCTGGGTGTCACTGGGGGTGACTCGGGATGTGGCCCACATGTGGCACATTCTGCCATGCTTCACTCCGGTGCCAGGTGAGGGTAGCTCACGGAGCAGGCCCAGCCAGGTGGGCCACACTCAGTCCCAGTGCATGGCTGAGCTCAGCTGCAGCTGCATGGCCTCTTCAGGCACTGACTGTGATTGCATTTAAACGTCCCTGTGCAGCAAAGTCCGCTGGGCTGGCCTCCCCAGCAAGGTTTTGAGGAGGGTGGGACCCCTCCAAGAGCCCCATTCCGTGGTAACCTCAGTAGATCAAACACGGGACCAGCATGGCTGTGGTGTCCACGAGGCGGCTGTGGTTAAATGTGGGTTCTCGGGGCAGCACCACTGTCTCCACTGTGAGGAGAATCTCAGCCCCACAGACACAAGAGGGGACCCAGGGACCTGCCAAGCTGGCTACTGCTAAACTGGGGTGCACTAATCACTCATTTTATTACATACAGGAGTGTGAGGGCCTTATGTGACGGGCAGTGACACGTCTCACCTTGCTTTTAAGCAAACATGTTCAAAGAGAAAAGCACGCTTTGGACTTGGTGAGTATGTTGAGTGGGGGTGAATTTTAATTACAGTGGATGGGTCACCAGGATCGAGTCACACCACATTGTACTATACAGGAGAAGATGGTATAACAAAGTGAAGTCCAAGGAACAAAGATGACTCCATGTAGAATAAAATGTACCTACGCAGAGCAAGGCAATGCCTATGCAGAGTATGGTGTGTCCAAGACAAGGATACTTCTACACAGAGCAAGAGTGTGTCCATGCAGGAGGATGCATCCAAGAAGAACAAGGCTGTGTCCAACAAGAACAAGGCTGTGTCCACATAGAACAAGGCTCTGTCCATGTAGCACAAGGCTGTGTTCATGCAGATCAAGGCTGTGTCCATGTAGAGCCAGGATGTGTCCATGTGTATAAGGATATGTTCATGCAGATCAAGGCTGTGCTCATACAGATCAAGGCTGTGTCCACGTAGAACAAGGTTCTGTCCACGTACAGCCAGGATGTGTCCATGTCGAAAAGGGTTATTCACAGAGCACAGACACATCTCCATTGAAGCAGAGTTTCTCTGGGATTCGAGCTTTGCTCTCCTAACGCCTGTGTCTATCATGCCATGTGGACTTTCACACACATTTCTGTGAGTCGGACCATTGAGCACTCAACGTGTGGGAGATGGATCAGCTTTTCAGGGCTGCAACATCAGAGTCTCACAGACTTGAGGGCTCCCCATGGAATGTATTTTCCTGCCATCTTGGAGCTTGAGTATCTGAGATCTGTGTGTTGGCAGGGTTGGCATTTGGCCACTGGGGAGGGGAATCTGTTTTACCGGATGGGGTCCAGGGCTCACTGCCCCAAAATGTGTCACTGTACATATGGTATATAAGAATGTGGCAGAAGCAGAAAGGCCACTCCCCAACCTTCTCCTCCTCCTCCTCCACAGAAGCAGGTCATAAAACCTAGCGGGTACTTTCTGGCGATTCCCCGAAGCAGGTGTCGTAAGACCCTCACTGCCTAATGGCCTCCACTGCACCCCCAGGAAGACACATGCTTAGCTTGGAAGGCATGGGGACAGAGAGACACGTCTGCACACACAGGCTCTGCTGCATGCCGCTCCGTGACCTACACAGGCCTCTCCCGGCATCTGGTGGCCGCTGGCAACCACTGGCTTTCCTTAGCCATCGGCACATAGAAGTAGCACCCCGACTCCAGCGTCAGGAGCCACGTTCTCCCTGCATGTGAGCCCGTCCTGGCTTCAACTTCTCTCTTTCTATGAGGACATCGGTCACACTGGCCGAGGGCCCACCCTAATGAAGCCATCTCAATTCCATCATCTGCAAAGTCTCTATTTCAAATAAGGTCTGTTGACTTAAATGCAAAGACAGAGGCTCTCTAACAGGAGCGATGTTGGTCTGAGAGCCGAGCACAGCTGTGAGCACCCACATGCCACGGCAGAGAGGAAGGGAAGATGGAGGCTTGAGGGAACACCCAGGAGGATGAGGCAATCGTTGTGAAATAATGATCCTCGGCAAACGAGGGCGCCGGCCTCTGAGGCTGGCCAGGCCGGGCTGGGCCAGTGTCCTTGCGGAACGGCTTCTGGTGCCAGGCGGCGGGTTTTGCAGCCTTTTTCATGACAAGGCACACAAGCATGAGGAGCCTCTCTTCATGACCTTCCCTGCTCTGTTCATCAAATATTAAGTTCTCTTAATACTTATGACTGCGCTGTGATTCTGACAACATTCACGGGTCACACTCTGGGGCACAGGGTGTGGGGCTCCATCACAGGAGTCTTAAGGGACCCGGCAAAGCCTGGTCTGGAGGAACACGGAGGGGGGAGCACAGCAGAGTTGGGGGAGCCCCAGCAGAGGTGCCAGGGCAAGGCGTTGGATGAGACAGGCCCCACACAGGCTGCTCTCGTCCTGGCAGGGATCCCTGGGCCTGGGAGGAGGACTCCTGTCCACCTATCACATCCCAGCTCTTTTCCTTAAAACGACGCAGCCACAATCCTGGTGAGACGGCCCACGCCCAGCACACAGCCGGGGAAAACACACTCCAGTGACGGGGTGAAACCCACCAGAGAGATCACAAGGCCCAGGCCTCACACCAGAGGCCTGCCCTGAGCTGGCCCCAACACGGGCCCCAGACCACAGCCGGGCATTTACATCTTGACACGGCTTTGCTACTTATGACATTCTAGTGCCAAAAGTGCAGAGAGCCTGCGAGCGGAGGGCCTTCCTGGGGGAGCTGTGGAAGCCACGTCTTGTCGCCAGCTCCCCCTGCTCCCTGGGTGTCCATTCCTGCGCTGAATGCAGTCTGGGGGCTTCCGGAGGGGAAGGGGGAGGGAGGAAGGCCACCCCTGGGCCCAGCCTGGCAGTCACTGTCCCTTCCAGAGCTCACCAAGGGATCCATGGCAGGGCCGCAGAGTCACGCACTCACAGGGAGACCCGATCTAACCCTCTGCAGTAAGACTGAAAGGAGAAAGCCGTATCCTGCCCGGTGCATTCTGAAGGGACGGATCTTCTGCCCGGGAACAGCATCCAGAAACCAGCGAAGAAGGTGGCCAGGGCCTTGGAGAAGAGCCCCGGGTCCCTCGCAGAACTCCGGACAAGGCGGGAGGCTGGGAGGCCTCACCTCCCGGCCCACACTGAGGCAGCCCCGCACCAGCTAGGAAGACGTTATCCGTCCATCCGGAGACTGCTCCTGTATTAGCAATTCACTGTCAAACGCTCAAGAGTTTGCCAAAGCATAATAGATGCTTTACATTTTATGCATAACTAGTTCTGAGACCAGAGCTATAAAAGTTTTCTATTAACATGTAAGCAGTAAGACAAGTTTTTTTTTAACTTGATAAATATACATAACTCCTCAACAATGAGCCTCTTGTGTTGCTAATGGGGACCCTTAATGGAGAGTTATATTTCCAGGATTATATCTTTATTCAGTTGCAAATGATTTTTGGGGGGAGTTTTAATGCTGTGCTCCGTCTATGAATAATAGTATCGTTTGAATGCCGCGGACACCTGGTGCCGGAGGACAGTGGGTCTCTGCAGTGACCTGGCGGCCCTGCCAAGTTCGCATTTTCCCAGCCTTTCCTACCCGTTCCATTCAGCATCTGATTTCATTCTCCCGCAGCAAAACGCGAGACACTTGTAACTTTATTCTCCCTCTGCAAAAACCTGCTCTCTTGTAAGGAAAAAATCCTGGAAGAAAAAAATTCCTCTTATCAATCTCTTCTTATATGGAGTCTAGTAATTTGAAGGCTGGCTAAAGTTTCAGGAAAAACCTTCCAATTAAATACTGTAAAAAGATAAAATAACAGTGGCCTTGCTGCTGCCCAATAGCTTTATTGAAGCGCTCTTTTGTTGATTTATTGTACGTTAGCCACTGAGCCGTGCAAAGAACATTACGTTTCAGAAAGAGCTATTCGTATGCGGCCGGCATCCACTCCAAAAACAATCAGGCCTGTATTGCGTTTTGCAAATTTATACCAGGATGTTGGTTTAGAGTGTTTCCCTGAAAAGTTTTTCAAGTAAGTGTCTGCTTTCATGGGCGAGAGTGATTGAGGCACACAAACAAACCTTTGTTTCAAAACTCACAGATGTATGGCCTGGCTGAGCTTTGTTTCCCCCTTTAAGAAGTATTCTCAGATTTTTGTTTTGAGCACAACACAGGATTGTACAAAAAAAAAAAATCAGCTTGAGGATGAATGTCTCATATAATCTTAGGCTTTTCCAGATTTTCCCAGGGTTAATTTTTCTACCCCAAACTTTGCATCTTGGGTAGGTTAGGGTTTTTTTTTTCTTTAATTTATTTATTTGTTTGTTCATTTTGTTTTTGTTTTTAAAATCAGGCACGCAACGAAAAGGAATTCTGCCTACTTCAGCTTTGAATGTGGCTTCAGGAAACTTCATTTCAAAGCTATTAGGGAGTTTGCAAGCTCCATAAATATACTTTTGTTCCAGTTGCGATCTGCACTTCTCTCTCGCTGGGCGCCCCAGTATCGTGCCGGGACATCCGGCAGCCCCAGGCTGCGCCACCTGGGTCGGGGCCGAAGGAAATCCTAAGTGACAAAATATTTAGACTTCAAGGCAGGCATCTTTGGGGGCACAAACACAACTCTCCCTCCCAAACGGCAGCGGAGATGTTCTTGAGCTACACATAGCCACGTGTGCAAACAAAAGATATCTGACCATCAGCAAGGCTCAGGAATTATTAGTGAAAGGAAGAACCACGCAGAGACAAAAACCACAGAGCCAAAGGTGCAGAAGGCAGCTCTGTGCCCAAAGCAAACCTCGGCTCACGAGGGTACGTGGGTCTGATGCCCAGAACCGAGGGGGGTGTTGCAGCCACCAGCCAGCCCAAGCTTCAAGTCTGGAGCCTTGTACACGCGGGAGGGCATTCTGAGAAGGTCAAATTAGCAGGATAAGCCTTGCACAAGCAAAGATGTGTGTATGTCAACCCCAGAGTGCGGGAGCCTGTAAATAATAGCCATGCTTGGTTCCAGGGATCAATTCTTACTGTGCATTCTCACTTTGAAAGAAAAAATGACATCCCCAAATCTAGTTAGAAAGTAATCTGTCATAGCGCAGTCAGGGAGGATGGGGAGGGTTGGGTGGGGAGGGGGAGGGTTAGTTGTTCTTGAGCTTAGTTGAGTTATAATTGCTTTCAAGTTAGTTATAGTTTATGATTTATTGAGCACTATGTCCTTTTCATATTGAAAACCAAAAAGTATCTGAGACAAGTCGCAGTCAATTTAGAAAGCTCCCTCGCCAAGGTTAAGTACCAGCTCAGAGCACAGCCTCAGGAGGTGGCCGACGCGTGCACAAGGTGGCTGGTGCACGGCTTGCTTGTATACATTTTTGGGAGACACGAGACATCCAACAGTACATGGAAGATTCACATTGGTTCGATGTGGGATGGTGCACACGTCTAAGGGGGCTGCCTACAGATCATAGGTAGATTCTAAAATGTGCTGATGGGCGATGGGTTGAAAACGTTGCTATCTACAGAAAAGAAGGTCTGGGTTAAGATACGGGATTGTGGAGACTTGGTTTTGTCATGGAAGAAGCAGGCTTCAGGGGGAAGAGGCTGCAGTGGTCTCTCCTCAGACTCAAGGTCCGTGTAGACGGCACTGTGGAGGGTGCCTGAGGCACGTCCACGCCGCCTCCCAGCCTGAACCCCTCTTTCAGGTTGGATTTTAGGGTGCTCTGGCCGAGGAGGAAGTCCATTCAGGCGGTCGCAGGCTGGGTGGGGATTGGCGCTCAGACTTTTATTTTTGCTATACAATATTATTTATGAAAAAAATTTTATTTTATGTAACTATTACATTCAATTCTCATAACAACCTTGCTAATACGATTATTAACCCAAATTTAGAGATGAGAATGTACATAATTTGCCCAAGGTCTTCCCTCTGGCACTTAGCAGGCTTGGTTCAAGCCAAATTCAAGTTCTGCCGGGGCCCGAAGCCCTTGGGGGCCGAGCTGCTCTCCGCAGTGCCTGGCAGGTGGAGAGTAATTCTTCCCCCAGTCGAGGATGGCAGGGTGCCGCTGGCTGTCACCTGAGCACTCCCTTCCTCTTGCCTCCTTTTCCTCCCAGAAAATGATATAATCTGCTCCCAGCTCTCACTGGGACTGGCTAATGTTAGCATTCACTCAGCCCTCGCCTCTGCACTCCTTGTTTAAAGACCATGACTAAATCGGGCTGTGCCAAATTGTACAACAGCGCGGAGCGTTACTGCTGCCGTGTGGTTCCAGAGCTGTGTCTCCATCAGCTCACAGCAACGTCCTGTTCACTTGGGATGCCGAACGGTGCCAATGGCTTTGGAGATATGAGCTGCGACATGACATTTAATCTAGAAAGTGGTGTGCTGGGATGGTTCCTCAGGAGAAGACAGAGAACCACTCAGCACTCAGATGCAGGAGTTGCCACCTGGCAAACGCATGTGCCCAGGAGACACTAGCTGTGCCCCATCCAAGTCAGCAGGCAGCTCTGGGGCTGAGCAAACTGCCTACCATGGACTTACTGTAAGTCTCCAGGTGTGTGTCCTCTCTGCAAGTGTCCTGAGATGTAGCACTCTTCACCCTTCCACCGAGAGAGTGGCATTCATCCTAAATTCACTGCTGGTATCAGAATGAAGTCAATGAATCTAGAGAAATGTATCTCAGATTACAAACCAAAAGTCAGAAGAGTCAAGGGCTTCTGGGAAGCATCTGCAAAGTTAAAGGAAGTCACCCAGACAGGAGCTTGTTCAGGAGCACTGGCCCTCAGGCATCATTAGCGGGATTTACATTCTTTGTATCACCATCACAATCATCAAAGCCTGCATATGGATGGTGTGGGAGCCCCACCAGGCCTGCTCTGGCAGAGACTGGCGGACCCGGCGTTCCCTGCAAGACTGACCACCTCCCCTTCCAATCCCACCGCAGCCGTGTGGCCAGAACGCCTGCCCTCTCTATCTTTCCTTTCTGTCCGTTTTGGAGCCTAGACATAAATGATTCTTAGTCACTTAAAACATGTATTGTCTCAAATCAGAGCTATGACTAATTATCTTTCTTTTCAAGGGACTGAAACTCTTGGTGTGGGAGGATTTAAAAAAAAAGTTTGTTTTTTCTTCCACTTTTTGCAATCTGCTTTTTGCAAAACCCCAGACCTCCCCAGCTGATGTCACTGTCTCAGAATCTCGTCTGCAATTCTAAGATCTCCTAAGAACCAAAAGGAAGGTGAGGGAGATCTTAGAGCCCAAATCGGACGCGTGTTCACGTCCACGCTCGGAATTTGAGGGTTATACTTGAGAGATGCCGTGCTGGTCATCACTTCTGCGTTAACTTTATTATTTCCAACAGGAAAGGAAGGAGTTTCTTATCAGCTGAAAGTCAATTTTCTAACCATGAGCCCTGTAATGAAAAACTCTTTTGAGTGCTGGGCAAGAATAAGGACTCATATTGGAAAACGCAGAAATCCGTAATTACTTTTTGGTTTGTCCTTTTCAAGGAAGAGACGAGAGTCAGCTCTCATCATCACTGCTCATCTTAACGACAGGGACTCGGGCGAGCCATGGCACAAAGCAGCCTGGCGAGGCCTCGGCGCTGGGCCAGCCTGGCACTGCGCGTCCTTGGTCTTGGGACCCGGGCTCAAGTCCCCATGCCAGGCAGGCCTCACAGCGCCCACCTGGGCCTGCTGACCCCTAAGCTCCGGGCCGCCTCCTGCAGAACCTTCTGGTCCCACCTTGCCTCCCAGCCTGGCAAAGGCATCTCTGTGAGTGAGAAAGGCCAGAGGAAGCTCCCAGCGCCTCCAGCAGCGCCCCCCAGGTCGCATCCACGCTCCATACACTCGCTCCTCCTGGGACTTAAATTTAAACTCCATGAGCCTAATGTCGCCTGGGTCTGGGGCCGTCATTCCCACGTGGTGGTCCTCTCGTCATTGCCACAAGACCAAGCCATGGATGGCTCCGCAGTCCTCTCACGGCTCCCAGGGGAGGAGGAGGGTGCACAGAGCCCCTGGGATGGGGAGCCCAGGAGGCACACGTGGAGACCACCGCACACATGGAGACTCGAGGGCCGTAGTCTCTCCAAGGAATCCTGCCTGCTCCCGAAGGCCGTCCAGGGCCACTGGCGTCCCCACAGGTGGACGCGAGAAGGGGGCCCTCTGTGCCATGCACTGCCCGCCTCCCCGGCCCACGGGCATGAAGCTCTCCGGCTTTGGCCCTGTTCCCTCCCCTGGAATTGCCAGCCTGGCACCTGGCACCTGCCACCTCTCTCAGAGGAAGGGCTAAGTGTTACGAGGACACCTTGTGTTTTCCCTTCTGAAAAACACAAAGCCCAGGAGAATCAGGTTCAAGGAGGGGGAGTGAGAGCTGGGCGCATGGTGCACCCATGGCCCCGAGCGCTGCGGGATGACTAGGGACTCCGGGGCTTTCTCAGAGGCGCCCGTGCTGTCCTAACAGGTGAGCCAATAAGGAACAGAGCTTTGCCTCTTCATGTGGGCGGTGGATGTCGCTGCCACGCAGTCACTGTCAAGAAGCATTTCTGCGGTTTGCAGTGACAGCCAGAAGGTATTCGCACTGCGGGCAGCTCCAGACATACAGCTCCTTACATGCAAACATGCCTGCACTCTCACAGAGGTGGAACAGCGCAGATGCCAGGCCAGCACGACCCCAGGCCCCCTGGGCGGTGCACCTCCCCTCCACAGGGCCTCATGGGACAGCCATGGGCGCGCTTTCTGCATAGCAGGAATGCAGCCATTTGCCATTTGCCAGGCAGCAAGGAGCGCGGTGGCGGCCTGGCAGGGCTCCCGGCGTGCTGAGGGTGACGGAGGCCATAAGTTCCTCACAGAATGACCGCCACGTCTCAACACAGGAAGACTGTGTGGCCATCGACACCTTGCATTGAATTACTGGCTTCTGTGTTTTAGCCAACGGGAGTCCTGGAAAACTATTTTTACTCAGGTGACATCTGTGATAAAGAGTCCACCAATAAATTCTTTCCGTCTGAGAAATGAGCTCCCCCCAGACACTGGCGCCGGAAGTGCCTGCTCCGAGCAGCTGGCGGGGTCCGAGAAGGCAGAGCTCTGTACACAGGGACCGTGCGGGCGTCCTTAGGATTGGTCAGCCACCGGGACTCCGGCCAGGGGATGCACCTTGTCACTGAGGATGTGACAAAAGAGAATGCCCTAAGAGTGCCGTGGGGGCAGCGTCAGGGCAGGTGGCGAGGGGCACAGACGGCTCCATCCGGGCCCGGCTCCCAACCCCGGCAGCCTTTGCTATGACGCTGGAGCCCTGCGGGCCTCGGGAAACCAATCTCTCTCTGACCTCTCCTGTCCTGCTTTTCCCTGCCCCAAGGCAGGACTCTAACCCAATCGTGGGTCAGAAGACCCTCATTCCAGAGAGGGTCCCTCCCCACACTCTGCAGGAAGGGGCCTGCACAGAGAGGCCAGGGTGAGTCCCAGCAGACAGGCCCTTCTGGGTTGAGTTCCTTCCAGAACGAGTTCCCTCCAGGGTCAGTTTCTTCGGGGATCAGTTCCCTCCAGGGTGAGTTCCCTCTGGGGTCAGTTCCTTCGGGGATCAGTTCCTTCCAGGGTGAGTTCCTTCCGGGGTCAGTTCCTGCACTTTGTGTCCATTCCCGTTTCTACATGGTTGTCAAGCATGCCTGTGTAATGAAACCTCCCTAAGAACCCAGGAGGACAGGGTCCCTGGGCTTCCGGAGAGCTGAGCACGCCAAGACCCCTGGAGGATGCAGCACCCATGAGGGCACGGAAGCTCCACGCCCCTCCCCATCCCTCACCCTACACCTCGCTTTTTCTGTGTCCTTTACACTATCCTTTATAATAAACTAGTTGACACAAGTGTTTCTCTGAGTTCTGTGAGCCACACCAGTGAACTCATCAAACCCAAAGAAAGGGTCATGGGCAGCCCAGTTTGAGGCTGGTTGGTCAGAAGCTCTGGAGCCCAGATTTGCAATTGGTGTGGGGGTCAGTGTCAAGGCCAAGCCCTCACCTGCGGATCTGACACTGTCTCCAGGTGGTTGAGCCCTCACCTCAGGATCTGACGGTCTCCAGGCGGTCAGTGTCAGAACTCAGCCAGAGACCCCAGCTGGTGTCCGCTGCTGAATGGGCGGGGAAAGCCCCGCGCATTTGGTCACAGACATTGTCTTCTGTGGTGACGTAGTAGCAGAGGGAACGCACGGCTGGAGTTTCCCGAAACGGGCAGCATCCACATCCCCTGTGAGCAGGAGCTCCATGAGCCACACAAGGATGCGTTCACCTGCCAGAGAATTTCCCGAGTCAGATTCGACCATTCACAGGGTCCCTCCTTCTCCAGTGTGAAGATTCCACCCTTCCAAGTTCTCTTCAATGCTTACACATTCAGCTTCTGAAAAAGAAATGGGGGCCTTTCTGTTCATGAACTGGGGCCACCACAGCCTCCCAGCCTTGGGTCACTGACCTCGATCTTCCTTCGCACTCTGAGCCGTTCCTCCTGAGAGTCACCAAGGAGTAAAGCCCCCGAGGGTAAAGTGGACACAGCCCGCCCAGCTTCCACAGTGTGCAGGCAGCTGACCCCGTCCCCTCGAGGGCTCCGTGGTGATGACACAGGCCAGGAGTTTCACACAGGCTGCCTGGTTTGTTAATTCATTCTTTGCAAATTTGCTCCCAAAATGCAACAACCCCTGGTGGCCTCCTGTGCTGACCTCCTCATCCTCCCAACCTCCACACAGCGCTTTGCCCAGATCTGGCCAAAACCCCGCGACGCTGCCTTCACTCACCTACCAGTGGCCTCCTGGGGCCGGGGGTGTCCTTGCCACCTGTGTGTTGCTGACCCACACCTGTCACCTGCCCTCCATGTGCACCTCAGAGTCTCTACATAGACGCCTGGCAGGCGTCCGAAACTGAACGCATCCAAGCTTGGACCTCCCACCACCCGAGCTCTGAGCTCTGGGTCTCACCCATCTCAGTGCAGGGCAACTCACTTCCTGCTGCTCAGATCCAAAACTCCTCAGTCATCCTGGGTTCCCCCTTCCTCCACACTGTGCATGAAATTCTATGGTGTTTCCCCTCAAAGCACATCTACACTTTGACCATGCTCAGCAACCCCACCAATGCCATCCTCCCTCTCCTGAAATATTCCAGATGCTCCCTGTTCTTGCTCATAAGACACCCAGAGTCAAGCCGTCGCATTAGCCATCAGCTCACAGGACTTCTCTATTCAAAACCCTCCAGGGCCAGCCCCAACCTAGAGCACTGGGTCCTCACACATGGCCTCTGCAGCATACCCGAAGCTGCCTTCCAGACCCCTCCCCAACCCCCGTCCTGCTCTGCAGCCCCCTGAGACTTTCTGCTCCACAAATCCACCACACAGGCTCCCACCTCCAGGGCCAGGCTCTGACGCTTCCCCATGGCTCACAGCTGCGTCCTCAAAAGCCTCCACCACTCACCCTTCACTTCCTCAGATATCACAGAGAGCTTCCCTGAACACCTGTCCAAAGTGACACGCGTGACACCCACCCTCACTCCCCGAACACCTGTCTAGAGTGACACACGTGGACACCCAACCTCACTCCCCGAACACCTGTCTAGAGTGACACACACGGACACCCAACCTCACTCCCCGAACACCTGCCTAAGGTGACACACACAGACACCCACCCTCTCTCCCCACACGCCTGTCTAGAGTGACACACACGGACACCCACCCTCACTCCCCGCATGCCTGTCTAGAGTGACATGCCGACACCCACCCTCCATCCCTGCACACCTGTCTAAAGAGACACACAGGGACACCCAACCTCACTCTCCAAATGCCTGTCTAGAGTGACATGCATGGACACCCACCCTCCCTCCCCACACACCTGTCTAGAGTGACACATGCAGACACCCACCCTCACTCCCTGCACGCCTGTCTAGAGTGACACGCGGACACTCACCCTCACTCCCCACACGCCAGTCTACAGTAACACACAGGGACACCCACCCTCACTCCCTGCACGCCTGCCTAGAGTGACACGCGGACACCCACCCTCACTCACCGCACGCCTGTCTAGAGTGACACACACAGACACTCACCCTCACTCCCCACACACCTGTCTAGAGTGACACACACGGACACTCACCCTCACTCCCCGCACGCCTGTCTAGAGTGACACACAGACACCCACCTTCACTCCCTGCATGCCTGTCTAGAGTGACACACGTGGACACCCAACCTCACTCCTCGAACACCTGTCTAGAGTGACGCGCGTGGACACCCAACCTCACTCCCCAAACACCTGTCTAAGGTGACACACACGGACACCCACCCTCACTCCCCACACGCCTGTCTAAGGTGACACACAAAGACACCCACCCTCACTCCCCAAACACCTGTCTAGAGTGACACGCATGGACACCCAACCTCACTCCCCGAACATCTGTCTAAGGTGACACACACAGACACCCACCCTCACTCCCCGCACGCCTGTCTAAGGTGACACACATGGACACCCACCCTCACTCCCCAAACACCTGTCTAGAGTGACACACGTGGACACCCAACCTCACTCCCCAAACACCTGTCTAAGGTGACACACGGATACCCACTCTCACTCCCCGAACACCTGTCTAGAGTGACACACACGGACACCCAACCTCACTCCCTGAACACCTGTCTAGAGTGACACATGTGGACATCCAACCTCACTCCCCGAACACCTGTCTAGAGTGACACGCGTGGACACCCAACCTCACTCCCCGAACACCTGTCTAAGGTGACACACAAGGACACCCACCCTCACTCCCCAAACACCTGTCAAGAGTGACACACGTGGACACCCAACCTCACTCCCCGAACACCTGTCTAAGGTGACACACATGGACACCCACTCTCACTCCCCAAACACCTGTCTAGAGTGACACACACGGACACCCAACCTCATTCCCCAAACACCTGTCTAGAGTGACACATGTGGACACCCAACCTCACTCCCAGAACACCTGTCTAAGGTGACACACACGGACACCCACCCTCTCTCCCCACACGCCTGTCTAGAGTGACACACACGGACACCCACCTTCACTCCCCACATGCCTGTCTAGAGTGACATGTGTGGACACCCACCCTCACTCCCCGAACGCCTGTCTAGAGTGACACGCGGACACCCACCCTCACTCCCTGCACACCTGCCTAGAGTGACACGCAGACACCCACCCTCACTCCCCGCACGCCTGTCTAGAGTGACACACGGACACCCACCCTCACTCCCCGCACGCCTGTCTAGAGTGACACGTGAACACCCATCCTCACTCCCTGCATGCCTGTCTAGTGTGACACGTGAACACCCACCCTCACTCCCCGCATGCCTATCTAGAGTGACACATGTGGACACCCACCCTCACTCCCCGCATGCCTGTTTAGAGTGACACACGGACACCCACCCTCACTCCCCGCACGCCTGTCTAGAGTGACACACAGACACCCACCCTCACTCCCCGCACGCCTGTCTAGAGTGACACACACGGACACCCACCCTCACTCCCTGCATGCCTGTCTAGAGTGACACGTGGACACCCACCCTCACTCCCCGCATGCCTGTCTAGAGTGACACGTGTGGACACCCACCCTCACTCCCTGCACGCCTGTCTAGAGTGACATGTGTGGACACCCACCCTCACTCCCCGAATGCCTGTCTAGAGTGACACACAGACACCCACCCTCCCCCCCCACAGCTGCTTCTTTCATCTCCATCACACTCACTGTCACTGCCACGTCATAATACCCTGTGTCCGTCACTTACTCTGTCTCTCCTGTGTCTGCTCTATCTTCCCTGCTAGATCAGAAGTTCCAAGAAGACAGGGACATACTCTGCACTGCGAACAATCCTCCACATCTAGATCAGTACCCGGCATAGAGAAGAAACTCAATCTGCGTTTGTTGGATGGAAGGAAGGAAGGAAGGAAGGAAGAATGGGTGGATAATGGAGGAGGCGGCCCTGCCCAGTGATAAAGTCAAGTGCCTTGAGTCTGAGGGGTGAAGGGAAAACAAGGTTCGAGGTGTTGAAGGGCTGGAATATCTGGGCTCGGGTTGCAGCAGGTCCATGAGAAGCAGTTCGGGTTGAATCTGAGATCAGACCCGGACGTGGAGGCCACCATTCCTCCGTGTACACCATGGGCCTGGCCTGGCAGTTTATGGGCTGAGCTCCAGGGACCAGCAGGTCTCTAGGCCCCAGGCCAGAGAGAGTGGGAAAAGGATGACCTTTGTGCCTCAAACCACCATGTGGGAAGATGACCTTGGACTTCGTGGCTGGACTCAGGACATCTTTCATCCATTACTTGCACATTTCAGGTGAAGGTTTGTAACCAGCTTGGTACTCATGCTGCGGAAGGTGTGACCTGCAGACACTTTGCTGGTCGCCCGTGGAGCTTCAGCGAAAGGCCTGGAGCCCCTCCCAATCAACTCGACCCTGGACAATGCCACACGCCTGAGAAGCTGAGCAAAGGCTGTGCGCAGTGACCTGCACCTCCCTGGGAGCGCTGAGAAACGGGGGCTCACACAGGGCTGCACCAGGTGCTTCTCCCTGTGCAGACACCTTCCGGCTGACCTCAGGACTCAACAGGAAAAAGGCACGAATGCTTCCAACAGAGCCCTTTTTAAGAAACCATGTTAATGTATCAAAACGCAAATCTTTGTTCTTACATCTCAGCAACCCCACACAGTGGTTTGGCGTCTTAAATAAGATGAAGGTCTGGGAAACAGCTGCTGCTACGGGCACTGGGCGATGGTGGTCTCGTGAGGCGCAGTGTCCACGCCTGTAAACCTCAGACCTGCAAGAATGGATTTTACTATTCCTTAAATTTCTCGGGGTCCAGCTGGGGGTGTGAAAAGAAAAGGAGCTTTGTAATCAGGAGAAACAACTCAAAAGTTGCACTCCACACCGCAACATCTGTCCTAGGAGTGAAGACAGCTGCTTTCAGAGCGAGGCTGTTCACAAAGGTTCTTCGAGGCAACGCGTTCCAGCTTCCATGCTGTGTCTGAAGTCACTGACGAAGACATCCAGTCAGGCTGGTGGCATGTGTGCACCATGGTCCCACAACTCCACTTCTCGCAGACCTGGAGGGAGTGTCACATACACGGACAGGAAGTCCATGAAAAATGCTCAGTGCAAAAATGTCAGAAAGAACGAAACACCAGAACCAACCCAAACGCCCCTTGGGAGGAGCCCAGAGCTGTACGTGAGTCCACTTATAAGCTGGAATACGATGTAGCAGCTCCAGTGAATGAAACAAGTGGGTGACCGGGGAGAGGCCCCAACAGTGACAGCTCTTCAAAGCCTAATGCCGGAGCCGTGCCACAGCTTGTGGAGGCTACGCATGTACCAGCAAGTCTCACTCATGGGCTGATGAAGCCGTGGCAGTGGCTGGCTTTGGGGAGGGAGGAGAGAATGTAAACATGCTTCTGTCTGTGATGTTTTTTCCTCTCTGGAATTGCTGGCGTTGGGTAGCTCTACGTTTTGCTGTAATTTTTAATTTATCAGAAAGGTAGTTTTTAACAACCAGCACCTGGTCCGGCAGCTTAAAGGCTGGACTCCAGGGGACCGCAGGACTGGCCGTGTGATGTGTGCTGCTGGAGGGTGGATTTGCTAAAGCTTGTTTGATGAACTCAGTTCCTGGTTTGACCCGTCTGAGGACTTTGCGGAGGTATTAACAGAGGGAAACGTCTCCACCTTAGAAACTCTTACTAGTGTGATTTTCTTATTTAATTAGCTTTGGCATAACAATCATACCCCCAAAATCCTTTTCAAACTGACCCTCCACGATCACACATGCTGCAGGCGCATGTGGCGGATGCAGGTTCACGCTCGCGGACAGGCTGGACCGTTGCTTCAGCGAGACGGAGAAGCCGCTGCCGTGGTGATGTCCTCAGGTCGCATTCGCCTCCCCACATCCTCTTTTGCCTCTGTATTCAGATTAATTCTTGGCGATGGTGCCTGAGCTGCACCAGCCTGTGGAATTATGTTTCTTAACACAAGGCCAACCTGGCAATGATTCCCCGGCCACTGAAGGTGGAAAGGTCCCAGTAAACCAGGGCACATGTTCCCCGGGTGCACCATGTCAAATGCAGCCTCTCTGGGTGCCTCCTGAGCGCAGTTGACCTATGAGTTTATGGTTATCACATTTCAGCCTCAGTCAGCCCTTGGAGACAAGCCTGCTTCTTCCCCGAAATGGCTACATTAGTACACATATATATTAATACACATCTAGAGCAATATCATAGCTCCCCGGAGAATCGCTGGAAGAATGAGCTTTGTATTTATTTTTCTTACTTAAACCCCTAAGAGTCAAATGTTCCCTGGGTTCCTGTCTCCTGTGCGCTGCCACTCACGTGATCAGGATGCTTCGGGTGCGGGGGACTGGCTGGCGCCTCTCAGGGACGCCCTGCGGACATTCTGCAGGAAGCCACGCACATTCACCTTGAGAGCAGGCTCCTGCCCTGTGGCCGCAGAAATGACTTCTCCGTCCCACCGTCTCCACTGCAGCGGCTTCTGAACGCCCCATAAATCCAGCCAAATTCTTTGACCTTCTTATACCTTGTCATTGTGCTTCCTGGAATTGTCCAGTCCAGCAAAGCGCCTGCAAGAAGTCTTCAGTGCAGCTTTCTGACAAATGCCACGAAGAAGCCAGCCACGTTCCCAGCAGCAGAAACAGCAGCTTTCGGGACGCCTGGCAGCCCGTGGGCAGAACAGGCCGACGCCCACCCGACACCCACACGCCCCTGCACTGTAATTCTCAGGAAATGCTACTCATGATTCAATTATTTTTAGGATGGTCCCAGGATGTAGTTTTGTTTCTTTTATTTCCTTTTTTAAAAGTGTGGGGAAATGTACACAGAATAAAATTCACAATTTAACCATTTTTAAGCACACAGTCCAGCAAATTAGGTGCACACTGTTGTGTGGCCATCATCACGTCCATCTGCAGAAGCTTTTCACCTTCCACAGCTGCAGCCCGTGCCCATCCTGCCCCCGCCCTGGCACCCACGCTCCTGCCCATCTGTGAAGTGGAGCCTGGTGCCTCCTGTACAGAATCCTGCAGTGCTCAAGTCTCACACGGTATGTTCAGCGGGCAGGGCCTGTGTTGGACCCGTCTGGATCTTCTCCGGGCTCCTCACTCTGGACTCACTGCTCAGAGAGCCAGACACTGCTTAGCCCCTGAGTGCCTGGACACCAGCCTAGTCCTGCAATCAGAGGGCACCGCCATGACGTCAGGCCATTTGCTGAAAATCCCCTTGTGACAGGTGCCCAGGGAGTGCTAAAGACAGTGACAAAGGAGCCAGCCCAGTGCCCGTGGGTTTGTTCCCACCTGGAGCCACAGCTAGGCCAGCGGCCGCCATATGCAGAGGCTCCGCTCCTCCCCACAGGCTGCCCCAGCGTTCAGAGCTTCCTCTGCTGGGTGCCTGGCAGCTCACTCTCTCCAGCAGCTTCCAGTCCCGCATGCAGGTCACCGGGAGCCCGCACTCCACCCCGGCTACACACCACACTCTGCCTCTCAGCACAAGTCACCTCCTGCCCCTCCCATTGGAGGTGGGGTCTGTGTCCCTGCCCCGAATCCAGCAGGCGTGTGGCTGCTGGCATAGTGAGGACAATGGCAGCCATGCTGTGTGACCTCCAGGGCCAGGCCAGAAAAGGCCTTGCAGTTACTGTCTGGTCTTCCTGCGATGTCCCCACCAGCTGCTGCAAGAGATGCCAGCCACCCCGAGACTGCCATGCGGGAGGCCGCTGTGTTCACCCTGCAGCCCCCAGGGCTCCCGTGCCAGCTCACAGGGACACCAGCCTGCTCCAACTGCAAGACACAGCAGCCCAGCAACACCCATGAGACCTCAAGCAAGACCTGCTTGGTGGAGCCTCCCCTAGGTGGGACCCATGAGACCCAAAGCCAAGTGAAAGTTCAAGGATGGCCTGGGCAACCTAAACAGACTCTAAAAATGACTTCTGATTAATTTAAAAATATGTATGTTTCAAAGCCAAATAAAATGGCTATTTTAAGCTGCTAAGTTTTGGGATAATTGATTATGCAATAATAGTAACCAAACACATCCTCAAATTTCCCCTTGGAGAAGAACTGACTCTTCCCAAGACAGGTGCTGCCTGGCGTCCCCCCCGTTCCCCTCCCTCCGGTTCCTTTTGGCTTTGGCTTTGGTATGAGCAGAGCATAGCAGCCCAGTGGGTCCTGCATGGAGTCTCTTCCTCAACGTGGAGCCTCAGCCTGGCTTCCTACATCCCTGCCTGCCTCATTTGCACCAACTCCAGGGGTCCTCCACCACATGTGAGCCCCGCTTCAAATCCTGGAACACAAGGCAGCCAAGCCCGGCCCCTTCTCACAGGGCCTTATAGTCCAGTGGGGAAAAGACAGAAATTAACACCTTCCAGCCCAGACCGTGCTCTGAGCTCCCAACCATCCCACGGCCCAGAAGCACCCACACGCAGGTCTTCCTGACGCCCGGCATGCAAAGCCAAGCCCTGACGCAGCTCGCACCCTGCCCCGGTCTCCCATGAGGGGCTCTGGCCCCCACCCTGGAGTCCCCTGTTTTCCTGGCCTTCCCTTACACCCCACAGCTGATCCATCTGTGAGCCACTGGCCCCGGCCCACCGTTAATGCTGTGTGTCAGCTCCACGGGGCCACAGGGTGCCAGCTGTTTGCTGGATGGCTGTTCTGGGTGTGTCTGTGAGGGTTTTTCTGGAGATGAGGATTTGTATCCACAGACTGCACACAGCAATCTCCTCCCCAGGATGGGTGGGCCTTGTGGAATCAGGTGAAGATCTAGAGGGCACAGGCACTGCACCTGCCTGGCTCTTCTGGCCAGGACGCTGGGCTTGTCCTGGACTCAGACCAGAACTCATGCCATCGACCCTGCTGCGCCTCCAGCTTGCGGGTCCTGGGACTTCTCAGCCTCCAAATTCACACGAGCCGATTCCTTTAATAAGCCTGTCGGCTCTGTTTCTCTGGAGAATGCTAACACCATCTTCAAAACGTAGACACTGGCATTTGGCATCGGCCTCCTGACTGGCCTCCGCACTGGCCAGTCCCTGTCCTTAACGGACCATGTTCCACAGAACCACCAAATCGATTTTTCTACACTGTGAATCAGGCTGCGGCTCTAAACCTACCACCTTCCTCACTTCACCCAGAGGAAATCCAAAGTCCTTTTCATGACCTAAATCCCCGGCCCCTCCTAGCACTGGTGGCCCTCTAGATTCTTCACCTCCGCCCTCACCCTGCTCAGGACAAGCTTTCAGACACGTTGGCTGCAAACTGTTGACCTGTGCAGAGCTCAGTGTCCACACATGTGCAGAGGGGAGAACCGGAACCTGCCTGTCCCGGGACGCCGTGGAGTGCCACGTGCAATCACGGCTCACAGTGAGTGCTCAAAAAGTAACTCCCCCTGTCCATGATATGTGTCCAGGCACCTAGAGACCTCCTTGAGCTACAAGACAAGCTACACGTTTGCTTCTGCTATTTACCTTCACGTGAACGTTTACGTGACATGTTAGCAAAGGTATGTAGCCACGTGTTGGAAATGATGTGGGTTTGAAGAGAGCTCCACGCGGTGTTCTCAGTTTCGCCGGAAGATTTCATCCAAGGAAACACGGATTCTTAATCCATTGTCACGACAGCTGCTTACTGACAGCTGCCTCTGCTGGGTTGAGTGCTCGGCACACCTGAGTTCCAAATGGCAATGGGGTGCTCCTCAGAGAAGGACAGCTGCGCTCCGGGAGGCGGTTCCCTGAGGCCTCGGGGCCAGGACACGGCAGCTGCAGGTCGTGGTCTTTCTAAGCACCTGCGTGTCACACGCCTTTCACCTGGACGTGCGCCGAGTCCGGCCCACGCAGGAAATCCGATTCCATTCAAGACTCGGCAACATTCACATCCATCTAGATTCCGACTCCTTGCTTCCATTTTCCAGGCTGATTTCAGCTGATCATTGCGAAACAAGAGTCACATTTTTATGGCACATTCCTCCTTCCTCCTAAGGCTGCACGCACCCGCTGATTGAAGCTGTTGGGTAAAAGCCATGAGATAGCAGTGCGCCCGTCTTTGAGAACACGTGGCCGCTCGGTTCCCACAGAGCCTCCCACAAAGCTTCCCTCACAGCCTGGGGATCTCCTGGCCTGGCTGCCGGGTCCCAACTTGCCCCACTGTCCAGCATGGTCACGCAAGCCAGGGGCAGGTGGGGGCCTCATGTTTGACAGGACTCCAACTGCTCAAACACGCTGCGTTTCAGAATCATCTGAGGACAGGGTGGAGGGGGCTGTGTGCCAAGGACCAGCAGAAACGCAGCACAAGTGAAAGGCCCTGGGGAGCATCGTCCAGCTTCTCTTTCACAGATGAGCAAACGGAGCCGTCTGGGGTCTGCCTCGTACACCAGGCTGCCACCGAACAGACCATGTGGGGCCGGGATCTTGGGCGGGAGCGGGGTCTTCCACAGCACCCAAGAACTTCTCATCAAGGGGCAGAAAATATATAAATATAAATATATAGAATATATATGCAATTTATGTGTATATATCCCCATTGCAGACATGTAAATTAGCATGCTACATGTTACACAGAAGATAAATACATGTATGCCTGTGAGACGGTGCCCCCCACAGCAGGGAGGCTGTCCTGAGAGCCGCAGACTTCGGGGTGCACTTGCCATCGCAGCTCCATGCTCTGCTGGGCTCCCGGGGGTGTCTTGTAGCAAACCTGCCTGGAGTGAGAAAGCCACGGCTTTAAGGAAACGTTTCATCCTCAGCGTGAGCCCAGCCTCGCCTCCCTCATCATAAGCAAAGCAAGCAGGAGCAGTGAATGTTTGCAGAGCACCTGCTCTGTGACAGCAGCCCGCATGAGCACGTCGAGCTCAGATCTACTCTGCAAGCCGTCGGGGGTAATATCCGACCCAGCTCTGAGTCCTGATGGGCAGCTGTTTCCAGTCTCCATGGAGTCCCCACCATGGCCAATTCCAAGGTCGTAGCCAATGTCACCGACGGGGTTAGGAAGAGAGGCAGAACAGAGTCATGGGGCGGCGTGTCCTCCCTGTGGGCACGAGGTGCAGTTGGATGCCCTGCCGTGGGGTGGCGTGGGCAGCTTCTGTGTTTGTTACCTTCATGTTTCATACAGGTTATTGCTGATTATAAGTTAGTATAATTTGTTATGCATACATAGAATATATATATATATATATATATATTGCTGTAAGTTTAAATGATTGGATTTTTAGTAGTGACGGTGATTAATAACTGGCTCAGGACATTCCTGAAGATGCAACCCTTGGCCCCCATGTGTCCTTAGGAGCACAGGCCTCAGCACACCTCTGAGACTCAGGCAGCCCGTCCAAGGTTGCTGGGTGAGTGTGGGGATCTGGGCTCTGAACTCAGTTCTGTGTGATTCTGCTCCTGGCCTCCACTGGAAACTGCTGGGAGGTCAGATCTGATAGGAATATTAAAGACATGCTAGTCAAGCCTCACGTAACAAGTGAGGAAGCAGAGACCCACAGAAATCAAGTGACTTGGAAAGTCACAGAATCGCTCAGAACAGAGCCAGGCCTGGCCGTCCCTCCCTCCTAGGCCTGTCGGCACCTGACTGAGTTGGAGATAAAAGGCAACCAGGGAAGAAAGTCGGAGTAAGGATGTCCTAGGTGATGCGCCTGGCTACAGGGGGAGTGAGGTTTCCAACTGCACAAGCTGCAATAATTATTTAAAAGGATGTGGGCAAAATAACTGCAATAACAACAAAATAATAATACCACTTTGCAATTCAGCAAAGACTGCTTTCATAGTCACAAAGCTGTCTTATCTCATTCATTCCTCCAAATTGAGAGCTCTCTCCCCACCCCTACACAAAAATCAGACCAGAGGCAGAGAAACCAGCTGATTCATTTAAAGTGGTGGCTTTGGGGTTTGACCTCAAGTTCATGAGACCTCATTACCATGCATTTTGGGGACTCCCCCTGCACCCCAAGAGGAATGGACACTGGGAGCCTTTGGTGTATTTGCAATCCCAGAATCTCCACACCTCCCAGGAGTGCATTGTCTGGTACGGAGCAGGAGTGCCCATCAGATAAGCTGGGAAAGGCAGGCTCTTCTGTGGGCTGGTGCTCAAGACGGAGCATCCCCAGAAAATGACCAACTAGAACAGAGCCAATCCTGCCCTGGAAGGAAGGCGTCCCAGCGTCTCTGGTTACCAGCCCTGAAAAGGCAGAGACAGCAGCGAGTGATCTGTGACAGGGTCTTGTGGGGTGGCCTCGGCACACCCAGAGCTGGGAAGAACGTCGCCTCGTGCCTACCAAGGGCACAAGGGGGATCCTGAACTGTGGGAAGCAGAAAAGTTCCTCTTCAAAGTTTCCTGCTTGTTAAAGAATAATGATAATAATAGTAAACATTAGAAATAATAGTCTCTTTTGAAGACTGACTTTCTTCAAAGCCTTCTTGCTTTTTGCTAGTAACTCTTTGTTAAGCCCTGTCCCATGTAGCTGTTAGATATAAAGGAGTATGCATATTCTATGTCCTTGTGCTTTAACCAAGATATTTATGTTATTACTTTTCTAAGTCTTTTCACAAGCAACTTCCTGTCCCTTCCTTATTTGGGCTTCCTCTTTCCCTTTTGTTCTCTATTGCCTTTACCTAGTCAAGAAAGTTTTAAGATATTAGCCAATCAGGTTCAGTTTTAGATTGTGAGGTCTGACTCCAACCAATGGAGATCAGACACAGCAGTAAGGACAATCCCAAATGCGTAAGGGATAAATATGTCTGCTTTTCCTTTGTTCGCTGTACTCTCGTGGCAAGATGGCTAATAGGAGTATCTTTTCTGCAGAAAGTAATGACTGCCTTGCTGAGAGATCCTTTGTCTCAGGGCTGATTTTTCTTTGTGACCTCAAGCATCTGTTTCCAATGTAAACACTAGAGAGTAGAATTGCCTTAGATAGGGAAGAAGAGGAGCTGATCGGAAGTCAGCATAAAAGTGAGGTGGGGCTGCCATGTGGCCCTGAGCTCAGACATAACACACCTCTGGCATTGAGGCCAGGCCAGCATTGTTCTCTGAGGATGTTAGGTCAGAAATAAATACTATCTGTAAACTCCCTCATCCCAAAGATAGAGCTTTTCACCCTGTGTCTAGGATGCTAGACTCAAGTCCTGTCCAAAAGCCGGGACTGCAGGAATTGCACCTGAGCCAGGAACATGAGCAGCTCACTGAAGAAAGGGCGCTGGGGTCTGTGTGCAATGAAGGGGGCAAGAGAGCTTCCTCAGGTGCCCCACACACAGATTCTCCTCCACACCTGAGAAAGCCTTCTCATCACTAGGCTGTGGCAACCCTTTCTAAGAAAGAATGTGCTTATGGTTTGGAGACCGTGGTTCACTTGACAGCTGTTTCTTAACCGGAGTTAACAAATTAGTAATCCTGCTTATAGGTTAGTATGCCGGCAAGCACGTTGTCTTTAACTGTGTTTGCTTCAATCATTTCCCCTGACATTTGTCAGCTCTGGGGAAAGTGGTAACATCGAGATGCTGGAGAGGGTCCTGGGCTGAGGTTCCTCACGTACATGAGAAGCAGCAGCGAGGGGCTGCCCTGTCCACGAGATCCAGCCACACACCTTTTAAACACAGAGGCTCACATTCCAGGCCCTTCCTAACACCCAAGGCAGTATGACCATCCTCAGTGAAGAATTCACCCGATCAACAGGTGTCCCAAAAGCAAGAGACTCTAGGATGCGGCCAGTGTGGACTGTGAGAAAGACCCACACAGCCCACACACAGTCCACACCCAGTCCACACACACACAGCCACACATGCAGTCCACACTCAGTCCCCACACACACAGCACACACAGCCCACACACATTCCACACCCAGTCCCCACACACACAGCACACACAGCCACACTCAGTCCACACCCAGTCCCAACACACACAGCCACACACGCAATCCACACCCAGTCCCCACACACACAGCCCACACACAGTCCACACCCAGTCTTCACACACACAGCACACAGAGCCACACGCAGTCCACACCCAGTCCTCAAACAGACAGCACAACACAGTCCACACCCAGTCCCCACACACACATCACACACAGCCACACACAGTCCACACCCAGTCACACACAGTCCACACCCAGTCCCCACACAGACAGCACACACAGCCACACACAGTCCATACCCAGTCACACACAGTCCACACCCAGTCCCCACACACACAGCACACACAGCCACACACAGTCCACACCCAGTCCCCACACAATCACACACAGCCACACACAGTCCACACCCAGTCCCCACACACACAGCACACACAGCCACACACAGTTGACACCCAGTCCCCACACACAGCACACACAGCCACACACAGTCCACACTCAGTCCCTACACACAGAGCACACACAGCCCATAGAGCCCAAGCACAGCCCCTCTGCTGCTATGGCTAGGTGCGGCTCCACGCTGCACAGCCACCTTCCATGCAGGGCAGAACAGGGTGCAGAATCTCACTCCTGTCTTCCCAGAAGTGTGATTGTGAGCAAGTGAATTTTTCATGTTTATCTCAATTTCTACATCCCATAAAGGGATAATATAAGAGCCCCAACTCGGGTCACTGAGAGAGTTGAAGGGGCCGATGGTACCCATCATGCACCCCCCTTGCTCAATCATGTGGTATAAGGCACCCCACCAGTGCTAGATTCCCCTTTCTTTGCCTATAAAACAAGGAGGATTCTGAAGTCACCCCCGAAAGACACCTTGTTGGTCTGCGTCAGAGCAGAAACATTGCTGACCGCTGCTGTGAGCAGAGCACAGTTCTAGAGGCTGAAGAGAGACCCGATGGCAGCATCAAACATGCCAAGAAGGACATGGGAAGGCCATGGCTGGGGACTCCTCCCCAAATTACAGAACATGGTGGCTCAGAATGAAAAATGGTCAGTAGGAAAGGAAAATTAACAGAACATTTAATACATAGAACCACATAAGAGGAAATAAAAAATGCTGGAATGCCCGAATGCCCAGGTGTGTCTGCACTGCTCTCTGCGCCCGTCCCTGCTGCCGCAGCCAGCCCCTCACTGGGCAGACCTCGCTGCTGTCAACTGAAAGCTGCAAACCCAGACTCAGCCACAGAGACAGGCACAGGCCACACTTGTGCCCAGCTGCGTCCATGCAATAATGCCCCAAACTCGGGGTGTGCCCCACACCCGGTAGTCCTCCCGTGCAGAGCCCCAAATGCGGGGTGCGTCCTACAGCTGGTACTCCTCCCCTGCAGAGCCCCAAACTCTGTGTGCCCCACACCCAGTACTCCTCCCCTGCAGAGCTCCAAACTCAGGGTGTGCCCCACACCCGGTACTCCTCCCCTGCAGAGCCCCAAACTCAGGGTGTGCCCCACACCCAGTACTCCTCCCCTGCAGAGCCCCAAACTCGGGGTGCACCCCACACCCAGTACTCCTCTCCTGCAGAGCCCCAAACTCAGTGTGTGCCCCACACCCAGTACTCCTCCCCTGCAGAGCCCCAAACTCGGGGTGCGCCCCACACCCGGTACTCCTCCCCTGTAGAGCCCCAAACTCAGGGTGTGCCCCACACCCGGTACTCCTCCCCTGCAGAGCTCCAAACTCGGGGTGCACCCCACACCCAGTGCTCCTCTCCTGCAGAGCCCCAAACTCAGGGTGTGCCCCACACCCAGTACTCCTCCCCTGCAGAGCTCCAAACTCAGGGTGTGCCCCACACCCAGTACTCCTCCCCTGCAGAGCCCCAAACTCGGGGTGCACCCCACACCCTGCGGAAGACCCGAGGGGAGGGAAATAGTGTGCGTGCTCCGGTCACACGGGGGGG
>CAUYQU010076013.1:0-27065 GCA_963574635.1 Cheracebus regulus | reverse complement strand
ATATATATATATATATTTAATTTTCCAAATATTCTATGGCTTTCTGTTTATATATATATATAATACATATTCATATGTATCATATATAATATTTGGAAGAGCAAAACTTTTGCATAACTGTGGACATTGCATGTTTCCTTTTAAAATGATTAGTAATTAAATCTACTTATATAAAATTGAATATGGGTTTACATATGATAGTATGCATCTGATAAATAATGTTGAAAGACAATCCAAAGCTTAAAATTAATCTGTGGAATGAAAAATTTATAAGAAAGATTATTAAATATTTCTTTATTGATCAATAATTACATGGAAAAATACATTTCATATGTAAATTAAAAGTGTGTGTGTGTGTGTGTGTATATACGCATATTTATATACGTATATACATATATATATATATATATATATATACACACACATAAATATGCTATGAGATGTTAGACCAATCATTTAGTGCACAGGAATTTCTTGCATGTTAAAAAGTGATCATGCAAAAGTGATCATGTGAATGAGACAAATAAAATTAACAGCAATATTGATTGTGATAATAATAATAGACTGACTATGACTAAAAAATAAAAAGGATAAAATATAATAAATGCTTCTTAAGCTTGCACGCAATGTGCTTAGGGACCTCTTGCAGATTAGCTCGTTTGATCATCACAACAAACATGTGGCATTTTAACCAATCTCACAGCTGGTCATGAGGATCAAAAGGTAACATATCAAAATAGTTTAGGAATCTGAAAAGAAACAGAGCAGTAGAATACGTATGCTATCACAAAGTGTTCCAAGGCTAACAAACTAAATATAGCTATGGCATAAGGATTTCCTACTGACAACATATTTACCTCAAATGAAGTAAGTTATTTGATTAATTCTTATCAGTTAAAATTAACTTCCACTATTAAATTACTTTTATTACCCATACCCCACAAGTACATGCAGATACTCACCTATCTATATAAAAATTCTGTCTTCCTTTCCCAAGAGTTAATATGTGTTTATTTATTAATAGGGAAGGTTTTAATTATTAAGACAAAATGCAGTTGTTTTCTGTTACTACAGAGCTCTGAAAAATAAGATGCAATGGAATACTCTTCAGATGTAACAAAGAATGGAAACATGTCTTTTGCAGCAACATGGATGGAACTGGAGGCCATTATCTTAAGTGAAACAAGTCAGCCGCAGAAGGACAAATATTGCATGCTCTCATTTACAAGAGGAAGCTAAACAATGTGTATGAATGGATGTGAAGTGTGAAATGATAGATAATGGAGACTGGGAAGAGTGAAGAGATAGGAGGGTGGTGGATGATGACAAATTACTTAATGGGTACAATGTACATTATTCAGATGATGGAGACCCTAAACACCCTGACATCTCCACTACCCAATATATGTACATAACAAAATTGCATTTGTAGCACATAAATTTATACAATTTTTTTAAAAAAATAAAAAGGCAAATGTAATTGTGCTTTCTTATAAAACAGGATAGCTTCCATATATTTATTAAGGACAAGTAGCTTATGATGCATTTCATCATAATTGACTAGGAAAATACATATTTCAAAATACTGAAATAAATTTGCATTCTCTGTGGGATGTTAAAAATCAATAGTTTCTATGACAGTCAAAGTTTCACTTCTCTACTGAGAATATATAAATTTTCCACATTGTAAATGACCCCTTGACAGATGCCTTTCTCAGTTTGGTTACCACTAAAATTACCATCCACTTATAGCTGAATACAAAAGTAAATAAATAAATAAATCACAGGAGAATAACAGTCTTTGAATACTAATGTCTTTATCATTGATAAAATAAATAAACCTACTTGAGTTTAATAAACAAGCTTGAGTTTATTTATAAATCTACTTGAGTTTAACAAACTATCAGAATGAGTTGCTTTGTATCAAAGTATAAACTATTTCATATGATTTCTTTATTGGACTCCCAGTGATTTGTAGATGTACAATAACCTACTGTAAAAAAGAAATAAGACTGGCAGAATTTCTGAAAATACAGAAGGAAAAACCCTCAGAAATAAGATATATACTAGTATTGGCTACAGCACCAATGTGGCTACCAAAGTCGTATTTAATTTCAACTTTGCTTAAAACTAGCTCCACTTGGGAGCATGTCATGACTATGAAATAATCATTTATTTCCAGGAGCAGACTTACTCAAACCAGAAAAATTTAACTAGGATAGAGAGCTTAACAGGAATTAAGAGCTTAACAAATTCGTTGGTACTGAGCCTAATTTTAATCCATTTTTGGATTTCACATTATTCAAACCATAACACTTGATCTCAAGTGAAATATGTTACAGAGGCTACCTAAATTATGCTAATGTTGTCCTGGAAAATATTGCAACTTTTGTGGAAGCTAATAAATATTCATATCTCATCATGACCCCTTGACAGATGCCTTTCTCAATTTTGTCACTTACCAAAATTACTCTTTTCTTATAGCCAAGTACAAACCAATCATGTGAGAATAACAATCTTTATATTTATTCTTTCTCTTGCTAGAAAGTCAGAGTGCCTTGTGTTTATATTACATCAATAAATATGTACAATAATTTTTTTGCAATAAACAGTAAGGAAGTCGTAGATTTGTCATTAGAGTTTCTTGGCCCTACCTCACAAATTGGGTGAAAATAAAATGAGAGGACCTGAGCTAGCTTTGGCAAGCAACCCATCTGTTAATTACCTGGCACTTGATATTTAGCCAAACTCTTTCTTTTAAATAATCTGAAACCATTACTGTGTGAGAAATGCAAGATGATTTATTATCACCACCATTGTCTTAATTCATTGGTATTACTATAAAGGAATATCCAGAGCTGGATAATTTATAATGAAAATAGGTTTATTTTGCTGAGGGTTCTGCATGCTGTGCAAGAAGCATGGCATTAGCACCTACTCAGATTTTGGTGAGGTCATGATGCTGCTTCCACTCGTGGTGAAGGGCAAAAAGAAGCTGGTGTGCAGAGATCACATGGTAAAAGTAGAATCAAGGGTGGGGGTACTAGACGTTTTGTAACAATCAGCTTTTGCAGGAACTTGTAATGGGAACTAACAGTGAGAATTCACTCATTAATGCAAAGATGGCACCAAGCCATTCATGAGAGATTTCCCCTACTCTCATTAGGCCCCACCTCCAAAATTGAAGATCAAATTTCAGCAATTTGAGCATGTACAAGAACCTCCTGTGAAAAAGCATAGAGGTTTGGGAGGTTAAATAACCAAACTACAGAATTCCTACCTGTCTCCCCAAAACTTATGTCCTTCTCACAATGCAAAACAGTATTGTCTCTTTCTAATAGTCATCAAAATTTTTAACTTGTTCCAGCACCAACCCAAAAGTCCAAAGTTTAAAGTCTCATCTGTGACTCAAGGCAAGTTCGTTCCAGCTATGAGCGTGTAAAACCAAGAACAAGTTATTGACTTTCTAGAGCCAATGTTGGAACCGGCATTTGGTAAATGCCGTTCTTTCAAAACGGGAAAACTTGCCAAAAGAAAGAGGTAACAGGCCACATGCAAGTCCAGTCTTAAGCCTTAAATCTTAAATCTCCAAAATGATCTCCCTTGACTCCATGTCCCACATTTTTAGATTCAGTGTTCCATATTTTGGACACACTCATGTGAGAGGTAGGTCCTCAAGACCTTGGGTCTTTGCTAGGTGCAGCCCATGTGACTGCTCTTACAAGTTGGAGTTTAATGCCTGTGGCTTTTCTAGTCTGAAATTCCATGGTGCCAGTGATTATAATTCTGGGGTCTGGAAGGCAGCAGTCTTGCTCCTACAGCTCCATTAGGCATTGCCTTGGTAGAGACTGGCTGTGAGGGCTACAACCCCACATTTCTACTCAGAATTACCTTAGTGGAGTCTGTTGGTTTCTGCCACTGCACCAGGCTTCTGCATGGACACTCAGGGCTTTCTACTATCTAGATGGAAGATGCCAAACCTTCACTAATCTTGCATTCTATGCAATTGAAATCTACACCAGAGGGATGCTGCCAGGACTTATGGCTTTTGTCCTCTGATGCAATAGCCTGAGCAGTACCTAGGGTTGTTTGAGCCTCGGCTGGAGCTAGAGCAGTGGTAATGCAGCAAGAAACATCCTGAGGGGCCGTAGGAGAGCAGCACTTAGGCCTGGCCCTCAAAACAATTCTGTCCTTCTAGGCCCCTGGGCGTTGTGATGGGAGGAGTTTCCTTGAAGATTTCTAACATGGCTTCAGGGCCTTTTTCCCATTGTTCTTCCTATTAGCTCCTGGCTCCCTCCTGTTGTTCATTGCCTGAAAAACATTTTTCTTCTCTACCACATCACAGGGCTACAGATTTTCCCAATTTTTACACTCTCCTCTTTTAATTTGAAATTCCAACTTTGTATCATTCCATTGCTCCCTTATCTTATTATAGGCTGTTAAAAGAAGTCACAGCAATTCTTTAACACTTTACTATTTAGAAATTTATTTCACAAGGTACCCCAGGTAATCACTCTTGACCTTCTACAAAGCCCTAGGGCATGGACAAAATGGAGCCAAGTTATTTGCTACAGCTTAACAAGAGTGACCTTTGCCCCAGTTTCTAGGAAGTGTCTCATTTTCATCTAACACTTTTTCAACCTGGATTTTACTATTCATGTTTTTATCAGCATTTTGGTCACAACCACTTAACCAGTCTCTAATAACTTCCAAACTTTCCCTCATCTTCCTGTCTTCTTCTGAGTCCTCTAAATTCTTCCAATCTCTGCCCACTACCCAGTTCCAAAGTCACTTTCACAGTTTTGGACATCCTTTCAGCAACACCTCACTCCTCAGTGCCAATTTTCTCTCTTAGTCCATTATGTTATTGTAAGGAAATACCTAAGCCTGTAAAAGTTAAGAAAAGAAATTTATTTGTCTCAGTGTTCTTCAGCATTTACAAGAAGCATGGCACTGGAATCTGCTTGGCTTCAGGTTAGGGCTTCAAGCTCTTTCCACACATGGCAAAAAACAAAAGGGAGCTGTTGTGCAGAAATCACATGGTGAAAGCAGAAACTAGGGAGAATGCTAGATTTTTTTTAAAACAATCAGCTTTTGTGGGAACTCTCATGGGAACTGGTAGAACAAGAACTCACTCATTACCGTGAGGATGACACCAAGCCATGCATGAGGAATTTTCCCCCATGACCCAAACACTATCCATTAGGCTCCCCCTTCAACACTGGGAATCAAATTTCAACATGATATTAGGTGGGTCAAATATCTAAACTGTAGCAGCCATATTACAGACATTTTCAAATTTAAGTCACTTAAGGCCAAACAACTAGAAACTGGCAAAAGTAAGACATAAAGTAGTCTCCTGATTTTAAGTGTAGTTACTATGAATTTTACAGCTCTGACACACATTTTTAATTTGTCCATAAGCTCTTACAAATAAGGACTATAACTTTTTACTGTCACCTTTTCACCCTTCTTTCTAACCCCATCCAAGCAAATAATATTTACATGTAGGCATTCTAAAAATGTGTATGCTACTAAAGATACTATAGAATTCTATGCCATGGTGAATTGCTTTTTCTAAACTTCAAGGTGGCTTTTCTTGAAAGTTTTTTTTTATTTAGGAAGATAAATTCAATAAATGGCAGTTTTGGTTTAGGCCTCTCAATTTCTATTTATCCACTAAAATTTGTAGGGAGTGGTGGTTCTTAAAACAACACACCCACCCCAAAACTAAAATGCTGCCTTGGTCTATTTCGGTCTTGGATAGACATTTTACTGGTATGAGAGTTATAGAATAAATATGAAATTACAAAACGCTGAAAAAGTGAGGAACAAGAAAATGCCTTGTCCAAGAATGTTTCTAGATCTGGAATTTATAAATAATCATAAAATGACTTACATTTCTTTAAAAAATCTACTCAATGAATTACAACTCATGGTGATAGATAAATAAGTGCTCAACTTATTTGAAACAAGAGGTCAGAGAAAGTGTTGAAAAACACCAGACTGCTTACAAAACAGTTCAATGCTTATTAACTGAAAAGGTATTATGTTCCAGAAACTGCTTAAAAGAAAGAGAAGAAACTGATACAGTCCCTGAGCAGTTCACTTAGTAGAAGAGATAAAACACAGGCACAAATTGCAGTATTACCAGACTTTGGTTTCTGGCCTAGTGGGGATAGGAAGGGACCCAGAGGATGTAATGCATCCTATTTACCATGATAGTTTCAAAGTAATGGCAAACATGGTTCTAATTCTACTACTGTGAGGATACAGATTACTTGCAGTTTTTAAAATTGAGAATATATAGTAATACAATTACACTTTCATATTGTCTTGCCCTGGGATAATTTATAATACAAATATTGGGAGTTTGTACACTCTAAGAATATACAAGGACAGTGTATCCACCAAGGAAAGCATGGTTTTACTCCAGCTTCAGCAATGCTTTGTCATTGCTCAGATCATAGCCATAATGTGTGTATATATTTCCCATCCAAGTAATCAGAAAACACTATCTTCAACTCATGAAAAACTATAACCACAGACAGTTCTCTTGAACTGAGCTATGTAAAAATAATGATGCTTTATCACTCTGGCCTACATTCCTTTCCTGTCATTCATGGAGTTGACTGAGTCTCAAGTAAGGCTAGAAGTCTACTCTCCAATTCCCAACTCATGAGATTAAAAAAAAACATATGTATTAAGATAGGATACAAAACTGACATACCAAAAATTTGCTTCACATAATATTATCTGATCATATATAATATTATAATCACACTCCATTAACTCATCACAGTCTCTTTTGATTGGATAATAAACATTTACATTCCTTCCTTATTACACTACATTTTGTTCTGATTTTGTTAAAATATACTTCCTGCAGCAAATCCCTCCATAATATGTTCTTCACTCAATTTACCTTTATATTTATTGACACTTTTTCTAAATATTCACCCAAATATAATTATTTTTTAAAATATATGTATTTTATTTATAATCACGTTTATTCTACTATTACTCAATTTTTCTGTTAGGTCAGTTTACCCTTAATTCTAGGCACTAAATTCTCTGGCCCTTATCCTAGCATGCTCTTTCCTCATTCCTTAGGAGCTACTTTCTTAAAAACCTCCCCTATCTATGCCTTTGTTTTTTGAAAAGTAAAATCATATTATGTTTCTTTTTAGTTCAAGAACATTTTTCCTGACTTTTATTGTTGACAGTTTCTCTAATCTTTCACCGCCACTCATCTCTTTCCAAATTCCTTATTATCTTTTCCTATAATTTGCCCCATTGGGAGCAAGGAACTCAGACTCAGAATTCCAAATATGTCTTTGGGTAGGGGTGAGCCCTTCCACTGACAGTAATGTAAATGTATATAGGAAAGATATTTTACTGGACACCCATTTAGCAGATAGCACTAGTGAAAAGGCTGAAGAGCAGCAATATCTAAGTTTAACCTGGTGATAAAATTTGAATTGCACAGCTTTATGTGGATGAATTTCAGTTTTCACTATAGTTTTATTAGTGTATTTGTATTAGTCTTCTAGGGCTGCCATAACAAAATTTCACAGATGGGTTAACTTAAAGTAAATTTGTTTCTGTGAGCTCTGAAGTCCGGAAGATCAAGGTTTCAGCAGGTTTGGTTTCTCTGGAAGCCTCTCTCCTTGGCTTGAAGATGGGATATTCTCTCTGTATCCTTTTCTCTGTGCATGTACATGCCTCCTGTCTCCTTATCTTTCTATAAGGACACCAGTTTTATTGAATCAGGTACTCACTATTAAAAATCTTTTAATCTTATTTACTGCTTTAAAAGGCCCTATTTCTAAGTAGAGTCACATGAGTGTTTAGGGATTCAATAATGAATTTCGAAGGGATGTAATTTAATCTGTAATAGTACTGTAGCAAAGTTTTGTAAAATTTCAGTATACAATGATCAGCAACAACATGCACCTTAAATATTACTAATAATAAATCACTGTAGATTATGATTCAAACATATTCAAGATAATGCTTGTAAATTTCATCCCTTTCACATGTTTCTGCATTTGAATTAAGTTGGAGAGCAAGTTACTTAATTCAAAGTAACTTAAGCTAAGTTACTTAATTCAAAGTTAACTTAAGCTAACTGCTAGAACAAATCCTGTAAAGTCATTGATATCATTTCCTAGATTCAAACCACAGATTAATATGCAGATCAACTATAATAATGTATTTCCAGGTAGAAAATCATCTAATAGGTGTGTGAGAAGGTGCTGAATTGTGCTTCCCCCAAAAAGATACTTTGTTATGCTAACCCCCCATTACTTCAGAATGTAACCCTATTTTGAGATAAGGTATCTACAATAGTAATAAAGATAAAATGAGGTCATTAGGTCATTAGATTGGGTGCTTATCCAATATGACTGCTGTCCTTACAAAAAGAGAAAATATGAACACAGAGTAAGACACACAAAAAGAGAAGATGATGTGAAAACACAGGAATAAAACTATGAACCAAAGAGACAAACCCGGTACAGATTCTTTCCTTATAGCTGTCAGTAGGAACCAGCATTACTGATAATTTGGTTGTATACTTCTCGCCTCCATAAATGTGAGGAAAAAAAAAAATTAAGTCATGCAGTTTGTTGTACTTTGATATGGCAGCCCTAACAAAAATAAATGTACACAAATGTCTGACATTTTATTTCTTCAAATATTATTCATAATACAAAAACTTTCTTAGCTAGTGTATTCTAACTCCATACCTACTCTTTGAAGAAATCACTAGCATCTAATAGTACTTTTGGGAAAGAAAAAACAAAAAATAGCACTTCACTACTTCCTAGAAATACAGAATGTAATAATAATTATAGAAGATCCTTAATAAAAACATATTTTCCTTAAAGACACTCTTTAATGCAAAGCTATCACTGTCACCCAGGGATAACTGCACTAAATAGTTTTAAGGCACCCCCAAACTGTTTTTCCTCTATACTAATACTTTGAGCTCTAAAATAATTCACTGATGAAAAGCACTAAAATGAAGCAGTGTTACATTATGGGTTGAATTGTATTTTTCAGAAAGGATACAGTGAAATCCCAACAACCAATACCTCAGAATATGACCTTATTTAGACACAGAATATTTATAGATATAATCAGATTAGAATGAAGTAAATATGGTGATTGCTCATTCAATATGACTCCTGTCTTTATAAAAAGGAGAAATTTGGACACAGAGACAAATATGCCCAGAGGGAAGATGATATGATGACACACAAGGAGAGAAGTGCCATGTGATTAAAGTGATGCATCTACAAGTGAAAGAATATCAAGGATTATAGGGAAACACCAGAAAACAAGAAAATACAAGGTATTTACTCCTAGAGCTGTCAGGGAGAGCGTGGTTCTGCCAATACCTTGATTGCATACATTTAGCCTCCAAAAGTGTCAGACAATACATTTCTTGGTTTTAAGCCACCAAATTTTTGGAACTTTTTGTTATAGTAGCCCCAGGAGACTAATACAGGAGACTTTTAAAGGAAAATGTGTAATGCATCATATGCAAATAGTATTTTTTCCCTTCACACTTCTATTTTAGGTTCAAGGGGGTACACATGCAGGTCTGTCACATCGGTAAATCGCATGTCACTAGAGTTTGGTCTACAAATTATTTCATCACTTAGGGAGTGAACATCATACCAAATATAAAATTTTTTAAGTCTTTACTCTCTTCCCACCTTCCACCCTCAGATAGACCCCAGTGTTCGCTGTTCCCTTCTTTGTGTCCATATGTACTCAGTGTTACCTACCACATATAGTTGAAAACATACAGTATTTGGTTTTCTGTTTCTGGGTTAATTCACTGAAGATAATGGCCCAGCTGCATCCATGTTGCTGTAAAGGACATCATTTTATCCTTTTTATGGCTGTGTATTATTTCATTTTGCATATGCACTACATTTTCTTTATCCTGTTGATGGGCACTGTGATGGTTAATACTGAGTGTCAACTTGTTTGGATTGAAGGATGCAAAAACCATTGTTCCTGGGTGTGTCTGTGAGGGTGTTGCCAGGGAGATTAACATTTTAGTCAGATCTACCCTCAAACTGTGTGGGCACAATCGAGTCAGCTGCCAGTGTAGCCAAAATAAAAGCAAGCTGAAGAATGTGGAGAGATTAGACTGGCTTAGCCTCTGAGCCAATGTCTTTCTCCCATGCTGGATGTGTTCTGCCTTTGAATATTGTGCTACAAGTTCTTCAGATTTGGGACTTGGACTACTTTCTTGCTTCTCAGCTTACAGATGGCCTATTGTGGAACCCCATCTTGTGATCATGTGAGTTAACACTCCTTAATAAACTCCCCTTTATATATACATCTATCCTATCAATTCTGTCTCTCTAGAGAACCCTGGCTAATACAGGCATCTAGGTTGATTCCATGCTTTTCATAGTGGCTGGACTAATTTACATTCCTGCCATCAGTGTATAACCATTCCCTTTCCTCTACCTCATGGTGGTTTTGACTTGCATTTGTCTAATAATTAGTGATGTTAAACTTTTTTTTTTTTAGATGGAGTCTCACTCTGTCACCCAGGCTGGAGTACAGTGGTGCAATCTTGGCTCACTGCAACCTCCGCCTCCTGGGTTCAAGCGATTCTCCTGCCTCAGCCTCCTGAGTAGCTGACATTATAGGTTGGCGCAACCATGCCTGGCTAATTTTTGTATTTTTAGTAAAGACAGGGTTTCACCATGTTGGTCAGGCTGGTCTCAAACTCCTGACCTCATGATCTGCCTGCCTCAGCCTCCCAAAATTCTGGTATTACAGGCATGAGCCACCACGCCCAGCCAATGTTGAACTTTTTATATGTTTTATATGTTTGTTGCCAACATGCATGTCTTCTTTTTAGTAGTGTCTGTTCACATCTTTTACCCATTTTTATTTAGGTTGTTTGTTTTTTGTTGATGATTTGCCTAAGTTTCCAGTGGATTCTGCATGTTAGTCCTTTGTTGGATGCATGCTTTGCAAACAATTTTTTCCATTCTATGGGTTGTCTATTCACTCAGTTGATAGTTCTTTTGCTGTGCAGAAGCTCTTTAGTTTAATTATATTCCACTTGTCAATTTTTGGTTTTGTTGCAATTGCTTTTGGAGCTTTGTCATGAAATCTTTGTCAGGGCCTATGTCCAGAAGGATATTTCCTAGATTTTCTTCTAGAGATGCCAATGAGTTTGGTCTCCTTACATAATCTCATATTTCTTGGAGGATTTGTGCACTTTTTTATTCTTTTTTTCTTAAAAAAAAATAATGCCTGATTGCATTTATTAGAAAAACTGGTCTTTCAGCTCCGAGATTTTTTTCCACAGCTTGGTCTAAATCTGCTGTTAACTCTTTCAGTTGTATTATGAAATTCTTGTAGTGAGTTATTCAGCTCAATCAGATCAGCCTGGTTCTTGAATTGGCTATTTTGTCTTTCAGGTCTTGAATCATTCTACTTGTTTCCTTAGATTCTTTGGGTTGCATTTCAACTTTCTTCTGAATCTCAGTGATCTCCACTGCCATCCAGATTCTGAATTCCATTGCAGCAGGAGCTGCGCAGGAAACGGATCTTTTGAACACTGAACAAAGGAGGGAAGAGTTTATTCAGCCGGGAGACCAGGAAGAAATTTGTCAAAAACCCAGCTCCTCTAACAAAGGAAGGTTCAGCCTTTATATAGGTTTATACTTTAGATGTTACACGTGGAAGAATCTTAGGTTCATAGTTTTAGGACTCACATGTGAAAAGGTTTTGGTTTACAGTTTCAGGAATCACATATGAAAGGGTTCCAGTTTACAGTTTTAGGACTCAGATGTGAAAAAGGTTTCTGTTTACAGTTTCAAGAATCACATATGAAAGGGTTTTGGTTTACAGTTTTAGGACTCACATGTGAAAAGGTTTCTGGTTTGATCTTGTTTTAAGCAAAAATAGTGTCTTCCAGAGAGTTCCCCCAAGATCAAGTGTTAATTTCAGGAAGGAGATTCAGGAGGCACCAGCTGGCCTCCTCTCTCTTCTATTGAGATGCATAGTGGATGACAGAGGGGGAGGGAATCCCAAATGCCTGGGTCTCCTTCCTCACTATATCTGTCATTTTAGCCATTTCAGTCTGGTTAAGAACCATTGCTGGAGAGTTAGCACAGTCATTTGGAGATAAGAAGACATTCTAGCTTTCAGAATTGCCAGAGTTCTTGCACTGGTTCTTTCTCCTCTGTGTGGAATGATGTTCCTTCAATCTTTGAAATTACTTTCCTTTGGATGGCACTTGTTTTGCTTTTATATTCTTTGATGCTCTTGAGAGTTTGACTATGGTATAAGTTTAATTGGGGTTAAGTTTAGTTGTTATAAGGTTAGTTAGTTTAGGAGTTTCATTGACTGGCTTTGATTTTGGATAATTTCAGGAGGCAAAGGCTCAGCTTAGCATACCTGATCTGCATGTTCTAATCCTGGGTTGCTGGTTCCAGGTACATGAGTTTTGTTTTCTGGCCCCTGGAGGGTAAGCACCTGCTATGCTGGAAGAAACCCAGGAGTTCCAACAACACAGACGGAGGATGCCTGCAAAAGTGCTTCACCAAGGATGTGGCTGTGGAGTCGACACTTGTGGCATGATGGGACAGTGGTGTCTGTTGCACATGTGCAGGTGGCAGTGGGACAGCATTGTCTATACATGTGCATGCGCCAGCTGTGGTGGAACAGTGGTGTCCCCACATGCATGTGCCAGCAAAACAGTAGTGGGGGGCTGCAGGCAAGTGCAGATTGGCAAAGTGGTGGGGGTAGGCTGCAGGTGGGTGCTTGCTGGTGGGAACCCATCTACAGAAGTTCTCTTACAGTCGTGAATGAGCTATTGTGATGGCCACTGGGAAGCAAAATGACTGGGCATCTGAGGCTACACTTAAAGCTGACATGGCCAGGCAAGGGGAAGGGGAGAGTTTGGCAGACAGATGGGTGCTCATATCAGAAAAGTCTTCTCCCACAAGCAAGATAGCCCTGTTCTGTCCAGATTAAAGAGTCAACAAAGGCCAAAGCCACCCAAAGGAGCATGACAAATCTTGGAGATGGCCATCTATGGCCTGGTGCCACTGCAGGTATTCTAGCACCAAACCCCCTGGGCCCCATGCAAGCAAGCTGGACTCCTGTCCCTGCCAAGTCTCCATGCAGCTCTCCCTGCCAGCTCAAATGTCCATGGGGGTCATGGGGTCCCCTGAAGCTAGGATTCCAGAGGTCCATATTAAGAGTGGGTCACTCCATACCTGTTTGACACACCCCTTCCCCAGGAATCACTTGGAGCCAGAAACAAGTCCTGGTGCTTGGGAACATCATGCATTGTTCCCAACTTCCCCGATCGCTTCAGCCCAGGGTCTGTGTCCTCCATCTGTTCACTCTCAATGTGTTCCTTGTAAAGTTCTGCTCAGTGATTTTAATGGAGTGATAAATGATAATGTTACCATTCTAACTAGCAATTTTATCCAACATCATTCAGTGAACTATATCCCCCATACAGGGAAACACTCACTGGGAAAAGATTCATAATTGTAACTGTTTCTAATACATTCCTTTGTATATTTTTACTTATTTATATGTCCCATTATGTGTATAGATTTTGTTTTCTAGACTCATAAGGATTTTTTTTTCTCTTGCTGTTTTGACCTTAGGAACTATTTGTTATCACAGTTATCTCAACCAAAGTGAAGATTTTTTTTCCTACTTAGTTTGGTAAATATAAGTTTGACTTTATCAATAGATCGAGCAAATTAAAGTTATTATTAAAAAGTATACCAGAGCTCTTATTAACCCCCTTATATCAAGTATAGAAATTAAGCATGAGTATTACATCAAACATTTATTGAGTCAGGTACTGTTCTAAGAGTTTGGTATACATTATATGTTTTAATACTTACAAGAATTCAATATGAGAAAATTGAGAAATGAAAAGTTAAGCAATTTGCTGAAGATCACACAGGTAGGATTCAAATACATGAAAGAATAAAAATTAATCTAACCTGAATTGGTACTATGTCCCCTAGATATCAAATTGTGCTGATGCCAGAAAATTTGATAAGGTATATGAAATCAAAAATAGTTCTGGTCATTGATGAAAATAAATTAGAAATGAAGAGCTCATCTTTATTTTTGCTCACTGAACCAACATTCATTCTTTCTTTTTTCCCTCAGGATCAGCAATGACTAAGCAAAACTTTAATCAGTATCTGAATGAAACCTAAGGAACTTGAGGTGAAAACTCAAAGAAAAGACAGGAATACAAATCATTCTAGTTCTACAGAATAAGCTATGGTTTGACAAGTAGAGCTAAAGAAGAACTTGATGGAGAAGTCTATACGCAGAGGGAGAGAAGATAAGCTAGAAGAAAAGAAGCATTCACATGGAAAACACTGCTTTTGTGGAACTAAATTGTTAAGGTTTGTGCCTCCTGTGACACAAAAATTACAAATTGATGTTCCTCAAATGTTTATTACTCTTTTTGAGATTCACCTAACTCTAACTATATGCATCAGCATTCTAGCCCAGTCTGTCTTTCACCTGGGAAAGACTGTGATAAAAGAGATGCTTTAAGGAGTAGCCACCTCAATACTTTCACAACTATATTTAGGTGTGAAAACCAGCAGCATCAGACAGAAGGTTCTCCAGAAATAAATATTAAAATGGAATTTACCTCTTATTCCTTGTCTTACTTTATTTATGCTTCTTTAACAAAATGTCATGGAGTGGATAATTTATAAATCATAGAAATGTATTTCTCACAGTTCTGTAGTCTGGGAAGTCCTAGATGAAAGCTTGGAAAGATTGAGTGTCTGGTGATGGCTGCTCTCTGCTTACAAAATGATTCCTATTGCTGTGTCCTCACAAGGCAAAAAAGAAAGAAGGGTAAAAAAGTGACAAACAAGTTCCCTCAAGCCCTTTCACAAGGGTATTAATCTCATATAGGAAGACAGAGCCCTTGTGGTCTGATCAACTCCTAAAAGTACCACCCCTTAATGTTATCACACTGGAGACTAAGTTTTAAAATAAACATATTGAAGGGACACATACATTCAAACCATAGCACGCGAACAGAGGTTAGTAAGAGATGGCTTTCAAGATAGTAATTCAGATTTACTAGCCCAGAAAAATATTTGGGTTCATCATTTACCAGGCACATAAAAACAAGGACCTTATCTTCCTGTGAACTTTTCTATACAGATAATAGAGAGTCATGCTGAACAGAGGTATTCCAAATTCTAAAATAAAGCATATTCAGTGTTGACTAAGCTGTCAGATACAGATAAGTTCACATTTTGTTTCAAAACCTATGCCCCTGTCTCCTGCAGAAGGCTGTTTAGCTTTGGATTGTACTACACTATAATTCTCCAGTTACTTTAATTTTCAATGCCCTACTCCTACAGTAAAGTTGGCATATGTGTACACTTAGTACCATGAATTCCTTTCATGTATTTCAGACCATGCTTAACCCATCTGGTGGATGCTGACTTTGTTTCTCTTTAAGGTTTTTATGGGCTTTGAAGTTCTACTCTTTTCCCTGAAGCATATTCATTAGCACATTGTTAAAGCTATATTTTGGAAAATCTTGGCTCCTTTACTTGCTCTTCCAAGCTAATGTGTATGCCTATTCCCACTAGCTGTGACAGCCTTCAGAAAGCATCGACTTCGCTGTTTTATCTAGTAACATTAGCTTCCCTTAAAGTTCAGAAAACCAGTGACTTCTCCTTTTCTTTTTAATTATCTTCTTCCTATAAAGCCATCCACTAACTTCCCGCTTCATATGTGAACAATGTCTGTGGATTTCTATGTCTGTAAAGAGTAGAAACTAATGACATATTATTAGAAACTTCCCAAGCTCATATTTCAAGCCCCATGTAAAGTAAACAGAGGCTTATATAAAAGTTGTCTTTCAAATTAAACAAACATATTCTTTGATGTCAGAGTCTGTGACTTACACTTCTACTGTGTCTTCTACATCTAGCATGAAGTTTAGAATACAGTTCAACATAAAATTATTGACTACACTACTACAAGCCTAAAGTAAAATTAGGTTGACCAAAACATAATTGTGTATTTCTTTTAAGATAGTATAAAGCTTTGAGGAGCTATCACCAAATAATTATATTAATTTTAAACTTCATTTGTGATGATTTTAGAATATCACATAGTTTATTGAGACATTTGTGTTTTTTATCACAAAAGTAAAGGAATGATTTTGAACAGAATTTGTCCTTGGTTAATATAGTTATGGAAGACAAGGACCAGATACTATGTATCACCTCATATCACAAACAAGTATCCACAAAAATGTGAAAGATATGCAAAATATAAGGTACTTGTTGTGGAGGAAGGATCTGTGATCTCAACTGCCTCTCAGGAAAGAGTGAGCCTCATTTTAGCCCCAGGTAACAGTGGTTCTACATAAAAATAACAAATAAAAAGGCATATGAGCTAGATAAAGGAAGATAGATAAAAGAGGATGGTTCCTTCCTCCCAACTATTTAAAAGTTCTAATTAGAGGCCTACCCAAGTTCCACTTTTGTTAATAATGCCCTATTGCAGAAAGAATTGTCTGTTTTTCCATTATCTCCTTCTATTTTCAATGGATAAAATGAAGCCTCTACCTGGTATCTTTAAAGAATTCTGACTGTCCTTCCAGTCAGCAAAGGTTCTTTCTATTTCTCTGAGTTAACAGTTCTGATGTTTAAAACTTACATGCCTCCAATAACTTCATTCTAAATTTATAAAATTAGTCCTTGCTGACCTGTCTTCAATAAAGTAATCACAATTATATTACTTTACATCAACTTATTGAAGTTTTAATCTTTTATTGGATTTCATTGCACATAATAGACTTTCTATAAATATCAGTTGGATAAAATTGTTCTTCTCTCAATAATCATGTTTAAGAAAATTGGTCATGACAACCTTAATTAAGTAGCTGATAGAGAGCAAGTATCACAGTAGAATATCCCTCCTTATTCATAAGGAATACTTTCCAAGGCCTCCAGTGGATGTCTGAAACTGAACATAACATTAAACTCTATGTATACTATTTTTTTCTATACCTACATACACTACAATAAAGTTGCATTTATAAATTAAGCATAATAAGATATTGATAGCAATAACCAATAATAAAATAAACAAATTATAACAATACATCAGCATCATTACTCGTGCTATTTGGGGCCGGTGATACCGCAACAGTCAATCTGTTAACCAAGATGGCTAGTAAGTGACTAGTGGGCAGGTAGTTTATAGAGCATGAATATGATGGACAAAGGGATGATTCATTTCCCTGGTGGAACTAAGGAGAATGGCACAAGATTTTTTTTTATGCTACCAAGAATGGCACACAATTTAAAACTCACAGCTTGCTCATTTTTGGAATTTTTTGTTTAATATCTTTGGAAAATGTTCAATTGCCAGATAAAGAGTCACTACGTTACTTAACTTTCTACAGTTAGAGAACAGATATTTATCAAAGTACTTAGTTAGAATTTTATTGTGGGATCAAGATTCATTCATTGTTCATTCATTACATATTTATTTAGTACCTATTATGTGCCAGACTTTCTCTGGATGCTGATGCCACCAGTAAAAAAAAAAAAAAAGAAAAAAAGAAAAAAAAACACTGACATTTTTGTCATCATGTGTCTTATGTTTTAGTGAAGAAAGATAGATAAATAATGATAAAGAAAATTCATGAGTAGATATAAATATAAATAAGACTATACTCCTAATAAAGATGAAATTTGAAAGCAGCAATGAAACAGTGTATTATTAAACCCATGGTTTTGGAACTAATGGCTTACCATTTGGATAAAAATAATTCCTTCTCTCACAAAACTAATTCATTAATTCATTCACCTATTTATTCAACAAATATCAATTGCACATCTAATATATGCCAGTCACTGTTTTTGGCACTGGGGATGGAACAGTGAACAAAAAAGATTGGTTGCTGCTCTCATGGTGCTTACAGTTTAGTAAGGGAAGAGAGACAATAAACAAGATAAATAAGTCAAATACCATTCTATGTAGTTGATCTACCAGGGTACACTCAGGAAAGCAAACAAGATACTAGATATCTCAACAGATAAAGTTTAATATAGGAATCTGGTTAATCATGTGTTGGAGGTTCAAAAAAAGCCAAGAACACTGAAGTGATGCATCGATAGTAACGGTAGAAAGCAGCTGTTAATCCTACAGCTCATGAAACAGGGAAGAAGTTAGGTATTTCAGAGCCAACTAGTGGAGAGAAGAGACTCCATGGAGTTGGGACACAGAATTCTGGGGAGGGAGCACTGCCTAGCCAAGGCTGTTATGTCAGGAGCTCAGGGACAAGGCCTAATTGGAGGAGCTGGTGTTCAGTCTTCTGGGATAAGGCATCATATGGCTTAGTGCAGAGGACTTTCAAAGATTATTTATTAGGGGGTACTGACTAACTAGTGTTGCTGCATTAGCAGCTCTTAGTAGAGGTTCCACAAAGCTGTGATTGAGATATTTGTGGAGAAGCTTCTAAGATTTGACTGGTACCTCTGAGGTGATAGAATTGGGGTAGTTCTGGAAGTTAAAAAAAAAAATCTAAAGACTAGATTCCTGCTGCAGTCAGAGTGAAAAATTATTACTGGGATGATGCTGACAGAAGCAGCAGGCAAACAGGAAAGAACAAATCACTTATCTTTTTCACCTCTCTTCTTGTCTTCAGGTTCCTTTCTAGTATAATGTATCGGAAGAAAACAGGAAGATAAGCAACCATTTTGTTAGCCATCTAACAAAAGAGACATGCAGCTTTCAGAGTCAAAGCACCAAGATGACAAAGCATAGCATAGAAAGGTAGGTTTAGAGCATAGAAAAAATAGGTTTATAATAGTCTGATTCTTCACTACTCAGAATTTATATGTATCCTTCTATATATATTTGAACTTCCTTTCAACCCCAAGAGCAATGTTATGCTTTTGTGCAAAATATACAAGTATTCCTCATACAAATAAAAGTTATCTCATGCTCTCTCCAAAACGAAAGACACACATTCCCAACAGTAATTGTACACATCTTTGAGCAATAGTCACTCACACATCTCTGGGTGGTGTTAATTATTCCTCTAATTCTGTTACAGTACTATCAGAACATTCTAAACCCTAAAAACTAAATTATAAACTAAACACAGACAATAATCCTCATGTAAAGTCATAAAGAGAAAGTTAAGCGTGAGAAAAAAAAAATCAATGTGTGAGTGAGTGCACATTCCCATAATAAAAAACAAGGAGGAAAATGTACATAGCAGACACAGTTCTCTTTTCAGAAACTGTAAGAGCATGCTTAATATATATTACAACCTTTTCCTGATACTTTTATCATGTTTCTTTTTCATCAGGCAACATCTCAACTAAATCTTGTCTTTTTTGATTACAATTGTTTACCATTACATTATACTGTAGGACATGAAATTTTAAGAAGCAGCTACTGGGTTCCAAACACAGTCTTTTGTGCACCTATTAGATAGTGCCAACTGAATTTCCTCTTGTTAATATCAATTACCCAAGGCAATGAAGTAACCTCTTTCTTTACCTGTTGTTTTTGTGGCAGGAAGAGTCAAATAAAATGGCTAAATGGCAGCCTGGATTTTCAATTTAATTAATCCATTGTTATGTCTCTAGATGAAAATAGTTTCTTCTTGGAATTAAGAACTCAGAATAACCAAGGTTCAAAGATATGGGAATAGGAAGGAAAAATTCTGTGACTGTTTTAGGTATATTATTAAGAAGAATAATTTTCACTTATTTCCCTTGCTTTTCAGATTCACGTGTTTTGTCTATGAGGGAATGTGTACCACATATTGATTGCCTATTAAAAGTATTATTGCCTTCTGTAAGATAAAGTCTCTTCCTATGAAGATGGATTATCTAAAATGATATTGTAAATTAATACCTGATGAATACCTTGATAATTTACTATATTATCAAGGCATCTATTTATAGATGATACAATACATTTTAAGAATTGTGAATTATATGGTCATGAGCTCATTGGTACACTTAGTTCATTGTGAAATAAATTCCTTGATCAGAAGCAATGTTGTACAGAATATAACTGATAAGACATTAAACTCTTTTGAACATTTAATAAATTTAATAAGTTTTATTTTAGTATAGTTTCAAATTTACATAAAAGTTGCAGTTCTACTACAGACATTCTGTACCGAAACTCAGCTTTACCTACAATTTATTTATTTTGTTTATTTATTTTGAGACAAGATCTCACTCTGTTGTCCAGGTTGGAGTTCAGTGGTGCGATCACAGCTCACTGCAGCCTTGACCTGCCAGGCTCACATCGTTCTTCTGTGTCAGCCTCCTGAGTTACTGGAACTACAGTTTTGCACCACCACACCTGACTAATTTTTTTTTTTTTTGTAAAGACGACATTTTGCCTTGTTACCCAGGCATGTCTCAAATTCCTGAGCTCAAGCAATCCACCCCCTCAGCCTCCCAATGTGCGGGGATTGCAGGCATGAGTCACCCTGCCTGGCCTTACCTATTATTAACATCTAACATTAGTATGGCAAATTTTTTTTCAATCAATAAACCAATATTGATACTTTATCATTGGTAAAGTTTATATTCAGATTTCCTTAGTTTTTACCTGATTTTTTTTCTTTCCAAGGATCTCATCTAAAACGGCACATTGCATTTAGTCATCATGTCTACTTAGACTACTCTAAGCTATGACAGTTTCTCAGTCTTTCCTTGCTTTTGATGAATTTGAAAATTTTGAGGCGTACTGGTCAGATATTTCATAGTACCTATTTTGATTTGAATTTGTCTGAAGCTTATCTCATGAATAAAAAAGGGTATTTGTTTTTGGAAGGAAGATCACAGAGGTAAAGTGTCATTCTTATCACATCAAGGTACATATAATTAATATTACTTATCACTAAGGATGTTAAACTCGGTCATCTGGCTGATGTAGTAGTGTTTTTTAAATTTCGCCACTGTAAAATTATTATTTTTTTCTTGTCCTTTCCATACTGTGCTCTTTAGAAGGAGGTCAATATGCATATCCCATATGTGTGGAATGAGATGTTACGTTCCATCTCTTTGAAAAGTAATCACCTACAAAACTTATTTGGAATTCTGTAAAAAATGTGGTTGTTATTTCCAAATATAATTCTGTTCAGTTAAGTTGGCTTTTGTGCTACTTGGCTGGATGTCCATTCACTTGCTTGTTTGTTTAACTCTTTCTTAATTTCTGGAACTGCAAGGTACTCTAGGCTTATCTTTTATATTTCCTGCTGAAGTATCATTGCTTTCAGACTCCCTCAGCTGACAGACAAGTGCAGAGCTGACAAAGCAAATACATGTGTATATACTAAACCAGGCATACATACATATACATGCATATCTATAAATATTTTTATATACCCATCTTAAACTAGACAAATTCTTATTGATGGCTTCAACTCTGTTGCATTACCACATGAATCATTCTATCCTTCTTTTTGATTGTTTGTAATCTCTCATTCAAACAGTAAGAAACTTGGCTTCTGCTATGCATTTATTTAATTGTTCAATTCTAGCATACTAATAGAATGATTTCCAAATTGTTAACACATACTCTCATAATAAATAACTGTATTATTTAAAGTGCTATGTACAACTCATTTTTATTTTAGACTTATATTCTCAAAACCATTTTCAGAGTTACTTCAGATCAGAATCTCCTTCCCCACTTCCTTCAGTGAGTTCACACTTTACATTTGTAAAACAAATAGATTATTTTATCATAATCTGCATTCCGTCCTAGGCTCCCTGACCTCCTAAATTATTTTTCTAAATGTGCATATATTAAGGTTCATTCTGTGCTATACATTTTTGTGGATTTTTAAAAACTGCATAATGTCACATTCATGTGTCCAAAACTGTGATATTATATAGTATAGTTTCACCACCCTGAAATATCCACTATGCTTCATCTATCCACCTCCTCCCTAAGCCTTGAGCAACCACTGATCTATTTTCTCTCTTTATAGTTTTTGCCTTATCCAGAATATCAATTAAAAGTAATAGTACACTATGCAGTATGTTTATGCTGGCTTTTTAAACTTAGAAATATACATTTAAGATTCATCCATGGATTAATATCCAATTTTGAAATATCAATAAATAGTATTTTAACATATGTATATCCCACAGTTTGCTTATTCATTCACTTACGGGAGGGAACCCTGGTTGCTTCCCGTTTTTGGCAATTATTGATAAGATTGCTATGTCTAAGTATTATGAAAGTTTTAAATCTGTTGGATAGAGTATAATTGTTGAATCATATAGTATATGTATGGATATAAAACTTTAAAAGAAACTGCCAAAATACTACATAAAATGGTTTTATCATTTTAAATTCTTACAAACAATGAGTAGTTGTTGCTCTGTATCTTCCATAGCAATTGGTATTATGTTTTCTAATGTTATTCATTCTAGTAAGAACATACAGGTTTTGGCTTTTATATTGGCATTTCTCTAATGACAAATGACATTAGACATGCTTTCAAATGCTTATTTGAAAGCTGTAAATGAGATGTCTATTTAGATCTTTTGCTAATTTTTGAATTGGGCTGTTTGTTTTTTTCAATGTTGAGTTTTAGGAATTATTTGTATATTCTGGACACAAGTCCTTTATCAGCTGTATGATTTATAAATATTTTCTTTCAGGATGTGGCTGGTCTGTTTTTTTTATCTTAACAGTGATTTTGGCAGAGCAAAATAATCTTAATAACAAATCGTCTTAAGGTAGTAAAGTCCAACTTATTGTTAACTTTAACCAAGAGTACTTTTGTTATTATATTCAAAAATCCATCAAAAAACCAAGGTCACCCATATTTTATCTTACTTTCTTGTAGAATTTAAATATATTTTTATTCTACACCTAGATGTATATTTTAAATTATTTTTAGTTGAAGATGTGAGATATATGTTTAAGTTCTCTTTTGTTGTTGTTGTTGTTGCTGTAGTAGGCATTAAATTTTTCCAGCAACTTCTGCTGAAAATCTCCATTCTTCATCAAATTGCCTTTGATCCTTTATCAGAATCAGTTGACTATATTTGGATGGCTTTATTTCTGGACTGTATTTTCTGTTCTTTTAATCAATGTGTTTATTATTTTACCAATAACATCCTGTCTTCACTATGTTATGCTTTATCGTAAGTCTTGAAATTAGGTAATATAAACTCATCAATTTGTTTTATTTTTCTTTAGATTATACTGGCTATTCTAGGTTTTTTTCCTTTGTGTATAAATTTTAGAATCAGTTGGTTGATGTATAAAAAATTTCTTGCTGAGATTTTTATAAGAATTGTATTCAATCTATAGTTCATATTTTAAAAAACAGCATTTTGACAATATTTAACACAAAATCTCTCTCCAGTTATTTAGATCTTTATTTAGATCAGTCCACAAACACAAAATCTCTCTCCATTATTTAGATCTTTAATTTTTTCATCAGTTTTTCATTTTTTCTACAACAGATCATTAAGATTTTGTTATATACTTATGTATACATGTCACACCTTTTTTTCTCTCTCAAACCTTCCATTTTACCTTCTCCATTCTTATTTTCAAATAATGACCTACATGTGTCTAGTCTAAATATATTTTTTCTAATAGATATTGGGAAATTTAACATGCAGAAAGAAAAGTGAGAAGTTATAAATCAATGTCATGGAGTAGACTACATGGAATTGGATCTAATGCACAAGTTGTGAGGTTGGCTTTAACCAAGGACACGAACAATTCACTCAGAGTCACAGGAGAGATGATAGAGTTAATGAATGCAGATGCATGTAGGTGATAGATATAGTAATAAGAACTTATTAAATACCTCTTCTGATTGCCTAAATTTTCCTAATGAAGGAGGAATTCATTCCGATGCTTACTAGCCATATACGGCTAGTGGTTACCATGTCAGTCAGGACAAGTCTAGAGTGTAACTACTGAAGTGAGTAGCTAAAGTAAAGTGGGGAACAAAAATATTGGGAAGAGAGGAGATAAAAGACCCACAGGGCCAGGGTGTTAGACCATTTACATGTATATTAAAATCATTAGGATTTATAAAAGAAGCAATGTTAGACTTAATGTCTAACATTGTGTTTAACATTAATGTTAGTGTCTAGCATTAATTAGTATCTGTAACTTTAACATTAACTAACATTAATTAACTGTCATTGATTAGTGTGTCTAAAACTGAGTGTCTAACATTAGTGTCAGTAATCTGAGTGTTAAAGGTTCACAGACTGAGAGGGATTAACCTGAAGGTTAATAGATGACTGAAATAAGTTCGATTAATTGGGTGTTACAGTCTAAAGACCTGAGAGTCAAAGAGTGGCATCTTTCTGGAGGAGAAAGGGACAAATGTCTGGGGAGACAATATGAAATAAGAAAGTCACCTGTTATAATTTTGGGCCTTGTGGTACAAGAGATACTAAAGAAAAAAGAAAGACATTTACTGAGAAAATGGTAAGAAAATAAGTGTCTTAAGAACAGATCTGGGTGTTAGCAAAAAAGGTGAGAGTGTTATTAGGTAAGATGTTGTGAGCATTGAGTTTTTTGTATGACCATGGCTGTAGGAATGCATAGTGAAAGGTTTTCAGAAGATAAGAAGATTGTTTTATGAGATCTTATAGGAGGAACGTTCAAGGCTAGTCCTGGAGATGAAGAATGAGTTAAAAGACTTGGGCTTCTTGGAGTGAGTTGCATGATAAAAAGTAAAAGGCATGCTGAGATTTCCTAAGTCATCTGGATTAGACCTGATTAATAAAGATGGAGGTCATTTTCTCCACATGATACCAAAATTAGAGACTATAAAGGTCTTTGCCTTCACAGAAAGAGACAAAGAGACTAACCAATTCAATGTACCAACACAACCTCTTTCTCAGTAAATGTATTTTTTTTTTCATTTGTGGGCCTATCTTTGGTGAACATCTGCAAAGCAAACTTCATTGAGAAACATTAAAACCTAGGAAAGACATTTCCTTTTATAAATTATTGCCTAACATATCAGTCAGTTTTCATTGAATAAATCAAACTGAGCAATAAATTAAGCTTAATATTTATCTTGATGTCTTTTAATATATTAGTTTAGTCAAAAACTATCAACTGATTCAAATTTTATCACAGAACAAACAGACAGACAGACAAATGCAAACACTGCTGAACACTGAATGTGAAGCAGAGACTTCACTTGCTAGGTTGGCTCTTTAGCAAGATTGGAAACTTGATTCTATCTAAGAGTATGACTACAGTTGGAAAAATTAGGGTGAAAGAAATCCATTTTCAATGTTGGTTACATAAATGTATTTAAACACACCCAAAAATGCTCTATTAATTGCAAGCTGCCTAATTATTTATAAACAAATGAAAATGAACAGGATTGTGTAAAATTTCTAACATTATCTTACTCTCTAAAAATTTTAACTCTCTTCAAATACTGACCTATTATATATAAGGCAATATCGTAAAGGTAGTCTTCTACTCTGCAGATATATTTTACTTGAAATTGAGGAAGAAATACTGAAGCATCATTCAACCATTCCTAAAACAACTATTGTTTTTCACATTTTTGCTCTGAGTCCAAAATTCTGGAAATTAATTTTTTCAAGTGCTTATTTTTCATTTATAGCCATAAAAGACTTGGGAGTTTTCTAGAGAGGTGACTAATATCTAGAAATGGCTAATGCTATAGAAATGTCTGCTTACCATTCTCTTATCGCCCCATAATCACCTTCAAAACGTTTTCGGATTACCTTACTGCATTGTAAATTCTCTGACATTTTATTTGCTTGTTAATATTACTAAGTGCATTATTTATATAGGACAAATATATTTAACTAAAATCCCAAAAAGCTCTTATGTAGAATGATTATAATTTCAATCTTTCCAAACTATTCTCAGTAAAGTTACTAATATATATTTTTAGGTCCCAGAATGACTGCAGCCCTGAATCTGATAATGCTCAAGCAAAGGAATCATTTGGAAGAAGGCATGGATATGACAGACATAAGTATTTTCAACCATTACAGGCAACTATCACAGTCCTTGCACACATTTGCACTAATTTGAATTCCTCCTAATTTATTCACGAATCTCTCCCCAGATAGATGTATGCACTCTTTCAACTATCTTATTTAGATAAGGGCTTATGGCTACTTTTCTACTATCTTCCAGACTGACAGAGACAGGTGTCAGAACTTCTGTTGTACTGTTTTAATATCTTCATGTTTTTAGCCCTTGCATAAGCCCCTGGATAAAAAACAGAATTGGTGTGGATGTTTTCCTTTTGGAAAACTGTAACTGACTACATGCTAGGCAGGTGAGAGTTTGCAGAATGGCACAATCTATAACTGAAACATGGGACAACACTGATAGAACACTTGCATAGCCAGTGAGATTTATTCTGACACTAACTTAAAATTGGTAAGAAATAGTTGGAGTCCTTGAAATAATGAAGCCAAGCAACTTGTCCCAGCTCTAGATAAAATTGTAAAAGAAGTAAATCCTCTCTTCATTGTGACCTGTATCTTCAATTTTGCCTCCTTCACTACTTCCACTATGAACTCTTACTGTCACAAATTGTCACCAATGAATGCCCAGGGCTCACTTGATACTTTGTCACAGAGGAAAGCTGCCTCACAAGACTGTAGAGAGCAATCTCTTCTCCTTAAATTCCTTCACTTTTCTTTTCTTTCTTTCTTCTTCTTTTTTTTTTTTAGACAGTCTTGCTCTTTCTCCCAGGCTGGAGTGCAGTGGCATCATACCAGCTCACTGCAAACTCTGCTTCCCAGGTTCAAGCGATTCTCATGACTCGGCCTCCAGAGTAGATGGGATTAAGGCATGCACTGCCAGGTCTAGCTAATTTTTTTTTTTTTTTTTTTTTTTTTTTTTTTTTTTTATTTTTAGTAAATTTTTAATTTTGCATTTTTTACAAGGATGTATTGGTACTCGTGGTCTAAATTTTAGAGGGAACGGCGCCAGCCCAATGGGGGGGTTTTACA